>PVKS010003313.1:0-105509 GCA_004027875.1 Aplodontia rufa | reverse complement strand
AAAAAAAAAAAAAAAAAAAAAAAAAAAAAAAAAAAAAAAAAAAAAAAAAAAAAAAAAAAAAAAAAAAAAAAAAAAAAAAAAAAAAAAAAAAAAAAAAAAAAAAAAAAAAAAAAAAAAAAAAAAAAAAAAAAAAAAAAAAAAAAAAAAAAAAAAAAAAAAAAAAAAAAAAGGAAACTACAATGTGCTGAGATAACCTGCAGGTTGAGAGAAAATGTTTGCATGCCACATATCTGATAATGAGTTAAAATCCAAAATAAATAAGGAGTCCAAATAACTCAATGGTAAGAAAACAAAATAAAAATTAAGAAATGGGCAAGAGGCCTGAATAGACATTTCTCAAAAGAAGACATATGCATGGTTAACAGGAATATGAAAAGAATATTCAACATCCATAATCACCACAGAAGTGAAAATTAAAATCACAATGACATACTATCTTACACCTGTCAGCACGACTATTCTCGAAAAGACAAAAGGTACAATATTGGTGAGCCAGGCACGGTGGTGCATGCCTGTAACCCAGTGGTTTGGGAGGCTGAGGCAGGAGGATCGCAAGTTCTAAGCCAGCCTCAACAACTTAGCAAGATCCTGAGCAACTTCACCAAGACTCTGTCTCAAAATAAAAAAAAAAAAAGGACTGGGGATGTCACTCAGTGTTTGAGTGCCCCTGGGTTCAATCCCCAGTATCAAAAAATAATAAAAATAAAAATAAAAGTATTGATGAGGATGTGGAGAAAAAGGAGAAAAGGCAGCCCTCACACACTTGAGGAACAAAATTAATGCAGCCATTACGGAAATTCCTCAAAAAACTAAAAATAGAATTACCATACAACCCATCAATCCCACTACTTAGTATTTATTCAAAAGATTTGACATAAGTTTGTTAAAGAAATATCTGAACTCCCACATTCATTGCAGTGTTGTTCACAATAGCCAAGTGATAAAAGCAACCTAAGTGTCCATCAGCAAATGAATGGAATAAAGAAATTGTGGTACATACACACGGTGGAAGACTAGCAAATCTTTAAGAAGGAAATTCAGTCCTTTGTAGCAACATGATGCTAAGTCACAGAAAAACAAATATTGCATGTCTTCATGGAATCTAAAATAATGGGACTCAGAAATGGAGAGTACAATGGTGTATAGAGTATGGAAGGTGGGGGAACAAGAAGAGGTGGTCAAACATGCAAAACCTCAAATAAACGGTACAATTATAGAATAGCGTTTTTTCAGATCTGTAGCACAGTGTGGTGAATATAGTTAATAATAAAGCACTGTACACATCCAAATTGCTAAAAGAGTAAATTCCAAGTGTTCTCTCCACAGAAATTGTTAATTATTGGAGGTGATGGCGATGTTAAGACGGTTGATTTAATTGTTCCACACTATGTTCATCAATCATGACATTATTTTGTACCCCAGAAATATATGCAATTATAAATTGTCAGTTTGCAATAATTTTTTAAAAAGGTGCAAAGGAAGTTGTTTTTATTGTTTAGATCTGAAAGGTACCCCAAAAAGCTCACGTGTTGAAGATAGTAAAGGTCAGAGTTGGCAAATTTGGAGGTGACTGGATCACGAGGACTCTAGTCTCATCAATGGGTTAATCTGTGGACGGATTTATGGTTTCATGGATTATTGGAAGTGGTGAGAACTTTAGGAGGTGAGGCCTCGTTGGAGGAAGCATGTCACTGAGGGCATGTCCTAGAAGGGGATATTTTATCCCTGGTCCCTTGCACACTTGAGATCTCTCTCTCTCTCTCTCTCTCACTCTCTCTCTCTCTCTTCTTCCTGGCTGCCATGCTGTGAACTGTGAGCAGCTCCTCTCTATCACATGTTCCCCACCATGATGTTTTCACAAACCAAGAAAACAATGAAGCCAAGTGACCACAGACTGAACACTGAAACCATGAGCCAAAATAAACCTTTCCTCCTTTCAGTTGATTTTCTCAGGTATTTTATCATAGCAACAGAAAGCTAACACACTGCCTGGCTTCAAAGGCTCATGTAGCCACCTTTCTGAGGAGTTGGTTTACATGAAGAAATTCCTTTGAAGTGCAAATTAAATTTGAGGAAAAACAAATGTGTTCTTGGCAGAGCCTGACAGGGTTAATTAACGTCACTGTTTGACAAAACTAAAAGATCAAAATATGTGGGAAAAGACATTTTTAAAGTACCAGTGTTGGAAACAAATGATTCAAGGGGCAAAAAAGCAAATGCAGGTACAAAAAAAAAAATTTGGTGAGGAGAGTTTCTTACTATTTTCCAGAAAACAAAAAGGAGAGAACCAAGAAAAGGGAAGGTGGAAAGTCAGTGAATTCAAGCGTGAAACCACTTGTGAATCTGAAGTCTGCTGGGTCAGCTGAGGCTCAGCAGCCTTACATACTCACATTTGATTTCTCTTCACTCAGTATATTATCTTCTTAACAGGCTAATAACCAAATTAACACCAAGTTACCAAGTGGAAAAATTCTTATGCTTCTAGTATCTGTAACCACTTCTCAGATAAACCTCCATGGCCCCTCTGTCTAGACCGGGCTCCTGTTACGATTTATCCCACGCCCTGAGAGTCTCCTTCAGAGCACTCGCTGTGGGACAGCATGCGGGCTGGACATTCGCATTTCCTGTCTCCTCCAGCCCCGTTCAGGTAGGTAGGGTCGGCTCTTGCTCGCCAGTGGAATACCTGGCTGGCTTGCTTGTTCATTCATGTCTGCTGGGCTCCTTTTCTGTAGCACACAGTGGTACCGCAGGCACTGAGGACCCTGTGCAGAATGAGGCAGAAAAGGCCTTCTTTGCTTTCCCAGTGCTGAAATTGTGGAGCCAAGGATGGAGGACAATATGTAAGTCAATGAATAAATAAGTAAGAGAGCTTCTGATGCTGTTAGGTTCTACGAAGAAAGCAGTGAAAGGCGGAATGTTTCTAAAGGCGGCCCTGGGATAGGAGAGTCGGTTAGAAACCATCCGATGGAGTTGTCAGAGGAGCTTCATTGAGGGCAGATGCAGGAGCAGTGAGAGAGGGGACAGGAATTGGCTGCCTACATGAAGATCTTGAGAACAGAATGTCCTGCACACTACACACCTCCTAAGGTAAAAGTGAGCAAGGGAGAGAGAGAGAATGAAAATGAGAACACTGTGTCTGAAGCCTGGTGGCATCTGGGCAGGGGACAGGAGATGAGCTTGGAAAGAAAGGCAAGGTAGATCATGCAGGTGAGATAGCCACAGTCTTTGGTTTTGCTCTCTGCTCACAGGAAATCATCAGAGAGGTTTAAGTGAGCAGGAGAGTTGGCATGATTTAAATGGCATTTTTAAAAAGATCACTGGGTTTTGTCTAGACAGGGTTATCCTAGTTTATGGGTGGAAATATCCCAATATCAAAGTTGCAGAGATGAGTAGGAGAGCTTTTCAAATGAACTCCTCATGGCAGTTTATTCATTTGGGGGAACTCGGGAGCAAGCTATGCAGATGTGCAAAATTCCAGGTGGTTAGAGCAATCCTTCAGGAACCTGGAATCCAGACTTAGAGACATCAGTGCAGCCAATGGAGGGTATCTACTCTTCAAAATATACCTAGGTTTGTTTTAAATTTTAGAATTATAATGCTATAAAATATTTTGCCAATTAAATTATTTCTCTTTTGTGTCACCATATTCTGACTATATATGCATATCTAATGTGTGTGTGTGTGTGTGTGTGTGTGTGTGTGTATGTATCCACCTTTTAGAAGGTCACACACAGGTAACCTGGCTCATCACTACCTAACTCTGGGCCCCTGTGTAAAGGTCAAGTTCTATATCTGTCATCAATGTCACCCTGAGCCCCAAGAATCTAGCTGACATACCACAGAAGTGAAGCTGAGCCTGAGTAAAGGAAGCAGGAAGGTAGAAACCAAGAATCCTGCTGGGGGGAGGGGGGCGGCGACTGGAGAGGCGACTGGAGAGGCTCAGTGGTTGGAGCGTTTGCCTGGCATGCGTGAGGACCAGGTTCAAACCCCAGCACCACATACACAACTAAACGTCGGAGAAATAGAGAGTAGATGAAAATTTAAATAAAACTGATTCTCTCACTCCCTGTCTCTCTTCTTCTCTAAAAAAAAAAAACAAAAAAAAACCCTGCTTGGTTTCATAATATGCCCAGATTTTTAGATGATGCTCAAGTTCATTACACCCTGCTATCCAGGGTGAGTTTACATGCTTCCAACAGGACACTTGGCGCCTGGGCTGATTCCAAGTTCCATAACTACTGCTCCCATCAGACCAGCCTTTCCTCTTGCTTTATTATGAAGAAAGTCAAGAGCTGTGCATTGGCGGAAGAGAAGGTTTCCCACCTTCCGCCGTCTGTTTGGAAGAGTTGTCTGTAAAAGTCATGTCAGTTTTTCTGTTTTGCAAAATCAATGCAATTTCTCACTCACTGAGCCAACACCATGAGATCCAGCAAATCAGCCATCATCTGTTATCTTTTTAAAACTTCAAATAATGAAGTATACTCTTGTTATTTTTTATGTCTTAAAAAAGTTATTTCCAGGCTCACACTTTGCTTGCCAGCTTTTATTTAGAAACATTTTCATATATTCACTTCAATTTTCTGGAAGAGAAAAGGGGCCAAGAAACAGTATAGCAGTGGCCAAGGTTATCCATCCATCAATCCCCAGGCCCTAATTAAGGCCAAGCCATGCAAGCACAGCCTTTCTTGGAGATGGCATCAGCCAAGCCCTCTTTTAAAAAGGACCCTTCTTGCTCTTGAGGTTTCGAGTTGAAAAACGAAAGCTTTTCCAAGTCATCAAAAAGTGAAAAACCAATCTAAGTACATCCGTGTAATACAAGAGTGTCAGAATTCATAATTTGGGGTCATAAATCTTTATGCATTGGAGCAAAAATAAATAAGCTTGCATGAACCAAAAAACTTAAAGGCAGCAGGCACACACACACTTCAAGTGTCAGTTTTAATTTATTTCTTCACTTGGAAAGGGGAGACTGAAAGCTGGCTGCCAGTCTGGAGGGAGCCTCCTCGGCTCTTCTTCTGGGCTAGACAAAGGTTTGAATGTTGCAGGGCAAATCCAAAAAATAACACAGGAAACTTTTGACTTCTTAACATTGAAAGAGAGTTCTTTGGAAAGGGAAGGGGGGCAGTGGGAGGAGAGAGCAAACCCCTTACAGTAATCTCTTCTGTATAATCCAAAATGCTTGCCACATTCAAACCAAATTCCGGCAAACAAACAAAAACAAAAAGGAGGAGAGGAGGAGGAGGAGGAGGAGGAAAATCTGATTTACAGTGTACTGTTTGACACATCTGGAGGGGATTTAGAAAAGACATTCACAAACCATTTCAACTGCATTGAGTATTTTGCTGGGACAGCAAAGCTATGTATATAAATATTACACATTATTCATACAATTCAAAGTGTGGCAGTCGGAGTGCATAATCATTTCCCTTGTGGAAAGGAAGAACATCATTATAGTATTAAAATTGGAGGGTATCAATAGTAATGGGATTTCCTGAGAGCTGCACATGGAAAAAGATCAGGGAAAACGGTACCTGTGGAACTGATTACATGTCATTAGATTTCAGCAGCATTTACAATAACCTTCCCCTGTCTTTTGTTGTCATTCATTCTAAGGCATCAAAATAGAAGGCTTCAAATTGCAAATGTAAAAGAGCCATCCCAGACGACTCTGGTGCTCTGACAAGATGTTTTCTTCCGTGATCTTTTTAACTCTGGAGCAAAGTTGAAATGTTTATGAGTTGAGTCAACACTGCACATACAAGCTGCTCATTAGGTCATCCAGGAATCAGGCTGGAAATTAGTCTGGAAATTAGGGGTGATGGGGTCACCCCTGAGTTTTTATGTTTCAGTAGCTCTTGTCTATAAAATAACATTTCTTTCCTCCTGAATTGTTTTTTTTTTAAGTTTAAGATAAAATGAAATAAGGCATTGGAGATATGATACTGTAAAGCCCAAAGTGCCTTAGATGTACAGTGTGTTACCACTCTAGCGGCATGAGTAGGGGGAAGAGTTGACTTCCCCATTTTTCTTGATGGTCAACATGGGATGGAAGGTGGAATGTGGAGAACAGAGCAGGTCAACTTTCTGGGTGTGCATGCAACTAGCTGGACTTGAGGGCCTGGATCTTGGGTTTCAATGACTTTTCCGGATAGGGCCCTGAATGTACTTTTCCAAATAGGGAACTCAGAGGCCTGATTTTCCAGAATTACAGCCCCACTTTTCAGACTCATTTGCCTTCCACTGTGGAGAAGAGCTGGAGTTGATTCCCATTCAGAACTATTCTTGGGGAGGAAAATAGATGAGGCTTTTAATACTCTTTCCATCATTTCAAAATACAAAGCCCCTCAATTTATTAAGGTCTACCTACCCAAAATGTTAATGCCCACAAAGCAAGGGGCACTCAGCATAGCCTGACCATGCTAAGCTTCGGCTCGCATGAAGGAATCTCCAGAGAACCAGGAGTCTGTTGACAGAACCCTCGACTCTTCCCACAGAGCTCTTGAGGATGGAACGGGTGTTTCCATGCAGAACCTCTCGGGGTTTAGGTTTTAGCTCTTCCTTCCTGCGCTACCATATTCAATCTGTCGCTCCACCAGCACTTTAGCTCCAATCCATTTAAAGTTTTGTTTTACGTGAGAATCCAGACACTAGGGCTAGAGCGGTGGCTCAGCGGTTACAGCGCTTGTCCGGCATGCACAAGTACCCGAGTTCAAACCCCAGCACCACATACCAACCAAGTCTCGGAGCAACGAAAGCCATGTGAAAAACTAAATAAAAATTGATTCTGTCTCTCTCTCTCTCTCCCTGTCTCTTCTTTCTTAAAAAAAAAAAAAAAAAAAGAATCCAGACACTATAATATTTGTAAAATGCAATCAGTCCTCCATATCTGTGAGTTCCAAATCCATGGAGTCAACCAACTTCAAAATGAAAATACTCAGAAAAAAAATTGTTCCTCTCTACTGCACATATGCAGACATTTTTCCTTGTCATGAATCCCTTAACAATAAAAATAACAATTATTTACAGACCACTTACATTGTGTCAGGCATTTGCTATGGTCTGAATATGGTTTGTCCCCCAAAGGGCCATGTATTAGAAGCTTAGCCCTCATTGGGGTGATGTTAAAGAAGGCAGGACTTTTAAGAGGTGAATTCTAGAGGAAGATCATTTCTTCCTCTTAAATCTGTGATCTCTCCCCTTCACACACACTCCCATCATGAGGACATCACCATGAAGTCTGCCAGATGGAGTACCATGCTGTTTGGACTTTGAGACTACAGATTCAAGAGCGAGATAGTTCGTTTTTTTATAAGCTATCTAGTCTCAGGGTTTTTTTTTTTAATTTTAGCAATAGAAACTGGCCTAATACAGTATTATAAGTAAAGAGGATCTAAAAGATACAGGAGAATTTATAAGTTACATGCAAATACCACACCTTTGGATACAAAGGACATGAGCATCCATGGATTTTGGTATCCACAGGGATGCCTGGAGTCAATCCCCCATGGTTAACAAAGAATTATTATATTGTGGAATGAATTATCTGCTATTGGAGCCATATGCAATCATTAGCCAACATGAAGGTGAATTAAAATTAACTAATCCTTTTTCTTTGTACTAATAGTCTCCCTTTAAGGCTAACCCCCTCTGTAACCTAAACCCACCAAGAAGAGAAAATTATTATATTCAGCAGATTTTTTAATTGAGTGCCCTTGCTCCTCTCATATCCCTTGGTTATTATCACAGAATTTCAGTAACATAAAGCAATAAACATTTATATTTGCTTATAAGTTCTATGGGTCAACTGGGCAGCTGCTGCTTCGAGAAGCTTAGCAGACTTCACCTAGGCTCATGTGGTCAGCTGGCAAGTCATGGTTGTGGAAGAGCCATCTCTGCTCCATGTGGTCCCTCATCCTCCAATGGGCTAACCTTGGCTAGTTTGCATGGCTGCAGGGCAGGGTTCTGAATGAGAACGGAAATACACAAAGACTCTTCAGACCTAAACTTGGAACTAATACATCTTCTTCTAGAGCATTCCATTGGCTGAAGCAAATCGCAAGATTGGCCCCAATTCCTTGAGGAAACAGACTCCATGGAAGGAAACTGCTTTCAAGTCACACTGTTATGTGAGTCAGGGAAGAAGTGGAGAACTGGGGGCATTTTTGTAATCCACCTACCACACTTTTCCCTAAATGGACGGAACAAACAAGCCTCTCAATTTCTCTTTAGATGACAGTAACTATTTGTACACTTCAGCCCAGATGTTTTCCCTGTCTAAACTCAAAGGTAATAATTTATCAGCTATGGAAATTTGTAACAGAAAGTCCCTGAAGAAAAACTGATATTATATATATATCCATATATATGTGGAATATGCCTACTAATAACTAAAAGTCTTCATTAACACTGGAAGGTTGTGGAGCGTGGGGTGACCTTTTATCTTAATTTCAGGTTTAAAGTTTGGAGTCTTTCCCTATCTGGCCATAAAGTAAAGCTGCTCTGCTGGAGGAAAGGAGAGAAAAGATTTCTCATGATCTCTGTTAACAGAGGGTAAGCTGTCTAGCTCTTTGGTAGACTTTGTACAGCTTCCTGAAAGCACGTACCTAGTGGTTTTAATATATACATGCACCGTATTAATGTGACTATTCATCCCCTACATGTCTGCATCCAATATGACAGCCTTTTGGATTTTATGTATCATGACCATCTAGTCACTGACTCAGTAATTTTAGGAGAATTCAGAGCCAGGTTAGAAGCAGTCCTGCCAAAGCCAAGGCAAGCCAAATCAGGAGAAATCGGGAATGAGGAAAGAGGCTTCCCATGGGTCCCTCTGTCTGAAACTGGATCAATTCCATTACCCATGGGAGGTAACTATTTTTATTGGAAGTGAAAAAACAATGGGCTAAGCCTATGGCAAATAGATTATTGGCCCTTCTATATTCTGTCTTTTCTGCCATATGACTTTCCAGTTCTTCTTTTCAAAGGTGGAATGTTGCCCTCCCCTTGACTTTGGGCTCTGCCATGTGACTTGCTTTGACCAACAGCATATTAGCAACATGGTGCAAGCAGAGAGTTTCTTTCTAGAAGTCTCTGTCAGAAGCAGCATATGCCGCGGGTAGCGCAACAGTCCCAGGAAAAGGGGAAATGCCTGGTACATACTTATACTTGAACAGCTGAAATCCTCAGATCTGCCAGCCAATCAGCATATATATGATCTAGGAAAGAAATCAGTTTTTGAATCACTGAATTTGGAGATGGTGTCATATGGCATTTTGTGGCAAATTTCCTCTACCAACTAATAATTGACTGATGTAAGTCCTCATGGAAACTTGGTAATAAATTACAAACAGAACCTGATGTTTGGTGTATAATACAGGATTTCTTTTTACAGCTGTGGAATTTAGAAATCGCATTTTTGTCCATGTGTCTTGATTGGTCTTCTCTCTCTCTCTCTCTCTCTCTCTCTCTTTAAGAGAGAAGGAGGACAGTGAGAGGGAGAGAGAGAGAGAGAGACAGAGGGAATCAATTTTTTTTTTTTTTTTAGTTTTTCACATGGCTTTCACTGCTCTGACCCTCAGCTGTGTTCGTGGGTGCTGGGGTTTGAACCCATGTACTTGCACATGCGGGGCAAGCGCCGTAACAGCTGAGTCACTGCTCCAGCCCCTTAATTGGTCTTTTTTTCTTTTTTCTTTTTTTAAAGTGGGAGCATGATTGCTCTTTTTTGACTTTGGTTGGCACTCCAGCTTCCCTCAATAACTAAGATACCATACATAAACTGGATAAAAAAAAGTTAGATATTTAAAAAAATTTTTCATTTTTTTCACTTACAAACTCCAAAGAAAATAGGTGAATGAGCCTCATATAACCATCATGCAGTTTCAGCAATTATCTACATATTACAAAATGTGTTGTTGCTACCCCACGTACTGTTTTCTTGAAGACTACATATTTTAAATTCTAGATCCACCAGAAAACACCTTCAGTAAGTTCCTAGAATCTGAGTTAGAAAAGATTATCTCCCTTTTAGGGGTTTCTAAATTGGAGTTCAAGGAATTCCATGTATGCTTAATAATTTATGTGAAAGTTGGTGTCCGTAAATGTTCCTATGGAAGAGGTCCACACTTTCCTTCAGATTCAGAAGATGAAATCCACTTCTTGGCATGGAGAAAATCAGCCATTCTTGTTTGTTCTCTCCCAGTTTCACCAGATGACAGCATCTTATATCTTCTGCAGACAGAAGAAACGCCTTGAGGACAAAGAATCAAATCCACCCACTCAAGGAAAATCAGTCTCTCTCCAGATGGCCCTAGAATCACTGCATATGTAGACACAGAACTAAGACGAACTATCAGTTTTATTTTAACAGTACTCGAAGTCACAATCCTTCAGCTATCAGGAAGAACGACTTTGCCTTTCATGAAAATGTCTTGTACAACTTCAGTACTCACGATTCAAATCTCAGGCATCTCACTTTTGGATGCACCTGGCGTCCCTGGCTCTGAGAGGATGTACTTGGGGTCGGTAGGCTGAGCCTAGTGCAGTGGTTCTTACATTTTAGACATATGTAAATGGCCTGGAAGCCTTTAAAATCCAGATTTCTGAGTCCCATTCCAGACCTACTGAGTTGGAACCTCTGTGAAATCTGCATTTTTAGTAAGCTCCCGGGTGAAACAGAGCAGCTTGTCCCAAGACCACACTCTGAGAGAGTTTGCTGAGGGACCCCCAGGCCTATAGCAACCATCAGAAGCTTGAAGTAAGGCTTGCTTTCTTGATTTCATATTTCCTTTCAGCCTATAAAGGATGCGGGGGCTGGGAGGACACGGAAATCTCTCAAGTCTCCACCAATCTAGAAATCTGTGTTCTAATTTCCTTTGGGCCTTGCATACCTCCACTAATTTGTAGGACTGCTATTCCACTGGGTTAGTTTTAAGGGTTAATCTCTGGGGGAATTCCCATGGTCTCCAACTGAGGAGAGCAGGGTCAGAGCCAGAGGCCACCAGAAGTTATTTGGGCTCCACAGGGGGCAGCAGCAGGCTTGTGACAAACTCTATTTGAATTTCTAAACCAATTCTTCCCAGGAGAAATGTCACATAAGCAATTCTGGGAGCTCCAGAAGTTATCTTCAAATAGAAAAATGAACGCGAATGAATGTAATGAGGAACACAGAGCCGAAGGACAGTAAATACAACTGCCCACCCCCTCGGTGCTCAACTTCAAGGCCACTGGTGCAATATGGGTCTCATTAATGGCTCAGGGACAATATTTCACAGAGTTATAAGTTCAAGATGTTATTGAAAAACCCATATAGTGTTTTCTTATCCCCACCAACCCGTTCCCCCAAGGGCTTTCTTAAATCATTCTTTAAAAAAACTTTTAAACATGGTTCCACCCAAGTGGTCATATTTCTAAGGGTCTGGGGCAATGCATACCAGGGCCAGTGAAACCCAAAACGGTTTGGTAGAAGGATGATGCTATTTCCTCTGCCTCTCAGGGGGAGAGGGAGAAAAGCTGTGAACCCGTTAAGTACATAAGCAGGACCGTGTGGGTGGCCCCTGAGAGGGACACCTGTTTTGCTACTAAATGCAGGATCACAAACACAATTTTTCCATAATACTATCCTATGTGAAGTTCTGCCAGCACTGCAAAGCCAAGGAAATTTCTGGAGAAATTTGGAGCAAGATCTCTCAAGGTCTTAAAGGCATGATCTTGGAAAAGAGCCACTGCATTAAAGGGAAAAGTGTGTGGACAGTCTTTTTCATAGATGCAGACTATTCCATGGTATGTATACTCAAGTTGTTGTTTCAATTTTTTTCTCTTATAAACAATGCCAAAATGGATAAATAAATGTGTGCATGCTTTTATCTTAGAAGGTGAATTTCTACAGTTACTGTTGATGCATTATGCATGTACATTTAACATTCTAATAAATAGTGCCATGTTATTTTGTAAAAATATATTAAGAAGGCTGAAAACCTGCAGCAGTAGATATGGGTGCCTATTTCACAGTTCGGTGAGTACTGGCTACTTGTTTATTTCTTTAATTTTTTTTTAACTATTCTAATAGGCATAAAATAACCTTTAGTTGCATTTCTTTATGTTGGGTTAAGCAAAGTTTCATATGCAGTTTCTCTTCAGCGAATTTCTGTTCACATCTTTTGTGATATTAGGTTGTCTTTTTCTTATAAATACCTGAATAACATTAATACTTGGTCTTTCACATATGTTAAAAGAGTTTTTCTCAGACTTGTTTTGTCTTTTAGTTTTTTCTTTTATTTCAGACTTTGAAATAAGAGGTTTTTAAATTTTAGGTAGTTAACTCTTAATGGATGCTGGGTTTCCTAAAGTCTTACACCACTTAGGGTCATAAATACACATTTAAAATTTCCTTTTAGGGGCTGGAGCGGTGGCTCAGTGGTTTCGGCACTTGCCTGGCAAGCACGAGGACCCGGGTTCAAACCCCAGCACCACATATACAACTGAGTGTTGGAGCACCTAAGGCCATGTGAAAAGCTAAATAAAATTGTTTCTCTCTTTCTCTGTCTCTCTCACTGTCCCTCTCTTTTAAAAAAAAAAAAAAGAATTAAAATTTCCTTTTAAAATATTTACAGTTAGGCCAGGTGGAATGGAACATGCCTAAAATCCCTGTGACTCGTGAGGCTGAGGCAGAAGGATTGAAAGTTAAAGGCCAGCCTCAGAAACTTAACAAGAGCCTGTCAAAAAAAAAAAAAGTCTTTTAAATGGGCTAGGAATATAGCTCGGTTTGTTCAATTCCCAACGTCCAATATTGCAAAAGTAAGTAAATAAATAAATAAATAAATATTAATAGTTAAAAATCAAGAACTTTAATCCATGTATCTTAAATTCATTCTTTGTGTATATGGTGTGAGGTTTGGGACAATGTCATCTACAAAATAGATGACCATATCCTTTCATGAATTGAAATATAACTGTGCTCATACATCCTCACTGATCTATTTCTAAAATTTCTTTATTCCTCTGCCATATTATTTTATTTGTAATACTTTCATAGAAAATTTTAGTATTTTTTTCTAAAAATTACAGGCAATTCTTGCGTATCTGTTTTTACACAGGAACTAGGAAATAATTTGTCTGTTAAAAAAACAATTCCTTGGAATTCTGATTGAAATTACAAGTTATGTTAAATTTTCTCATCCAGGAAAAAAAAATGGTAGGTTTCCATTTGTTCAAGTCCTAATCTAGAGATAATTGGAAACCACACTGTGGAGGTGACATTTCAGCTTGAGGACAGTCACTTAAATTCAAGGTGAATCCCTCCATACTTCCCTTCTTGTCCCCAGTTGACATTTGGAGTAACTTATCTGGTTCTGCCTATCTAGGTCCAGCAGCCACATTAACCTGGAACCTCACTGGTGCTTTGCAGAGTAGAAAGAATTCCGTGTCCTTGAGTTATTATTTTTGCAGTTTAAGAGCAATGAATATTGCTCCACCCATCAATCCCTAGGAGATTTAATCCTACCTCAGTGCTTCAGTCTTTCCTGAAGACACCTGTTCCAATGAGGATCAATATCAGGCTTCAGGAGTGTTTCTCTTAAGCTCTCCCCCTCCTTGCAGCCTGTGCATTTGCTTTGTGTTCAAGGATACAACTGGCCCATACACCATTTGCACGAGGGTAATCTCACCCTGAAAGACACTTCATAATTGTTCGGTTAAAAATAATCCCTTGTCTGTGCATAGGAACCACTCTAAGTGCAGAAACCTACCACAGGGTAAGGAGGCTCTTGAAAACTTGATCTTAAAGCTTTTCACCTAATCTACACCAACATTGGTCCGACGGAACCTCCAAAGTCATAACTTTTTAAGTTGGAAGAGGAAAAAGTATCAATTTACCACAGAAGTAATAAAATTTAAACAAGTTCAATACACATATGAAAAGGTGTTCAATTTCATTTGTGGTTCTTCTTTTCAAACAAACAAACAAAAAAAAAGGAAATATAATTTGAAGCCTACATGTTTGGCAAAAGTCAAAAAAGATTTATAGCACCTGGTGTTAAACAGCGTAAGAAAATGGGTATTGTCCTTGGTTAGTGCAAATCAGTATGACCTTTTCAAGACTGCAGAAATAAGAAGTGTAATGTTTGTAGTAATGAAACACTGGAACAACCTAACTCAGAAGTGATAGCAAGATGGTAGAACAGGGTGCTTCCCACTTATATCCTCCCACAGAGAAAATGATTTGGCAACCATTCACAAGGGGAAAAAAGCCTCATTCCTAAATGCTTTTGTGGGAGCTCTGGCATCCAGGGAGGAGGATGAAAGGGCGAAACCATGGAGGGCGATTTTGAGAAGGTGAGCCAACACTCAGGAGACTTGCTGACTGTGGTCCCAACTACAAACCCCAAGAAACAACCCTCTTTTTATTTGGAGTTAGTTACAGCCTCATTTGGCCTTGGTCCTGCCACCAGCACTGTCTGATGGGGGATCCAGAAGTACCTACGGCTGTTGGTGTCTAAGAGAGCTGGCCTGTTTGACTTAAATCCCGGATGTAGACCCTGAGGCAACTTACGACTTGATGCTAGTCCCTTTTAGCAACAGCTTCAAAGAGGTCCTGCCTGCCTGAGGAACTGGGTCAGAGACATGGCTATCTGTTTCTTTGGAGGCAGGGCCAACTGATCTTGACCCAGCTGCAGATCCTGAAGCAGCCCTGTGGTTTGGATCCTCTCAACCATAGTACAGGGGCAGTTTGGACTATGAAGGGATCCAGTGTGCACTAAGAGATAGGCTAGCCAACTTCAATCGAACTGTAGATCCTGAAACAGCCCAGTATCTCAGTTGCAGCCTCCCTCAGCCACATCCCAGGAATCTTTTCAGGGACTCAGTAAGAGGCACTCCTGTCCATACCCCCTGAGGCAGTTCTTCAGATCTCACTCCCAGCTATGGACCTTGAAGGAGTTAAGGTCCCTCTCAGCTGCTTTCTATGGCCTGTCCTGCCCACCTAAGAACCCAACAGATGACCCAGTGGGAGCTCTGTCTATCCAGTAGGTCCACCATCTGTAGTCCCAACTGTAGACCCTGAAAAAAAGCTTTGTCCCAGTGCCAGTCCTACTGGCCAAGGTTCAGGAAATCGTCCTGTCTATCAAGGGACCAGGGTGGATCCGCATATTCCTAGCCTCCAGTAACAAGCCTGCCAACTCTGGACCCTAGTAGTAGCCACATGATCCTGCTACAACTACTAGGCAATGACTCAAAAGAAAATACCATCAGCCGTGGAACCCAACAAGAGGCAGTTATTATTTACTGAAACCCATCTGCAAATATGGAAGAGTAGCTTGCTCCTTGACGCTAGGCATTAAATGAAAGCTACACAGATCACAAAGAATTAGGCAAACATGACATCACCAAAGGAAACTCCAGTTTCGGACCCTAAGAAAGGAAACCCATGAGTTATCTCAAAAAGCATTGAAAATAATCTCTAGAGTTGCTCACAATTCAAGAGAACATACACAACTGCACCAAAAAGTTAGAACAGTTCATGAACAAATTTAGAAGTTTACTGAAGAAATGGAAATTATAACAATAACCAAAAGAAATGTTAGAGCTGAAGAATAATCTGTGATAATGAGTGGTGAGACTGAATATTATGGTTTGGCACTACAATATCCTTGAAGTCTCAGGTGTTGAAGGCTTGCCACCTGATTCAGCAGTGCTTCGGGGTTCAGCTTTAGGAAACTGATTGGATCACGAGGACCCTGAGCTCATCAGTGTATTAATCCATTTACAGCTGAGTGAATTGCGGTGGAGACTGCAGAGGTGGGGCATGATGGGAGGTGTGTGCCCCATCTTAGGCTATTTCTCATCCTTGAACCCTCTCTATTTCTCTCCTCTCCTCTCCTCACACCCGCTCAACTGCCTCCCCCCACCCTCTTGCTCTCGCTCTGTCTCCCTCAGCTTCCCAGCTGCCACCAGCAGAGCTGCAATGCCCCTCCACCATATTCTGCCTCACCTCAGGTCCAAGGAACTGGAGCCAGCTGACCATGGATGGAAACTTCTGAACTGGTGAGCCAAAATAAATCTTTCCTCCTCTAAGTTAATTTTCTCAGGTATTTGTCACAGCAGCACAAAAAAAAAAAAAAAAAAAAAAAAAACTAACACAGTAAAGTTTTGCATTGTACTGGACTAGAATTTTAATATCCAAAAAGTGACACTTCTCATGGCTGAAAATGAACTGAAATTCATAGGATCTGCCAGAGATGCCATCAACAAGCATCATAAAGAACTTGCGTAGAGGCGTTGGTCAGAGAAAAAATTATGCAGATTCCTGAAAGCTCATTGGATGAGTCAGTTACCTGGGACATACTTCTCATTAGATATTTTTCTTTTCTTTTCTTTTTTTCACTTTGTAAGACTACTTTCAATGGAGGATCTCCCTACTTTTGTACATGGTGATTTGTAATTGAATTTGCACCTTGCGAACATGACACAATATCCCCTTGCCTCATCAAAGTTCTGACAACCATCCATTACGCATTTTTACAGTTCCCTTCCATCTTACCCATCTCTCATAACATCAACGCTGATTCCTTTATTTTTCACTTTCAGCTGCGTGTTTTGGGAAGGCCGAAACACCTCTAAGGCAATAGACAACTATTGCAAACCTTAGTGCTGGCCAAACTTTTGTATGAGCCCCAACATTTTTAATTAACATATAACATTTCCAAATATCTATAAACCGTATTTAAAGCTGATGGACAATTTAGCTCTTCCTTGTAGCAGAGTTTACGTTAACTTCTCTTTTTATTAATAGAAGCATGCCTTAACTCTCTTAAAAATTTTCAAGCTTACTTTTCAGATCACTACATGACACTAGTTCACCAGTCGGCCTCGTGAATGCTGCTTTGCTCAAGCTCACATATTTGTCCCTTTCAGTATCATTCCTAAAGCATCATGACTCCTCCAACAATGTATTTTCACTTAGCAAATAATTAGGACAATTATGAAGGGAAATTCTGGATATCAGGGATATAATAACAAACAAAAAACGGTACTTCCATTTATGGAACTTTCATTATAGTGGGGAGAATTAGTTAATAATCTGACAAATTGAGAAATTTATTCTATAGAAAAACATAACCAATAATGTGTGTGTGTGTGTGTGTGTGTGTGTGTAAAGTGTATAAAGAGATTTATTAAAAGGAATTGGCTCTTTATAAATTTGGAGAATGGCAAAATTGAAAATCTGCAGAATCCATGTCCCATTTGGGTACACAGGCTGGCAGTCTGCCATAGAGCTAATTAGAAGGCCATCAAGCAGGAGAATTCTTACTTGGGGAAGGTTAGCCTTTTACTGACTGGAAGAGCCCACCCACATTATGAGGGCAAACTGTTTTATGCAGTCTCCCAATTTAAAAGTTTAATCTCATCCCAAAACGCCCTCACAGAAATAATGTGTGACTAAATGCCTGGGCATCCCATGGCCCAGTCAAGCTAACATGTAAGATTAACTGTCACAAAAGAAACCAACTGAACAATAAGTAATGTATTCCATTACTGTGAGGCTACTGAGGAAATAAACTGGTGATTTTAATCTCATTGTGATATGACAAGAGGTGAATGGAAAAGGGAAGATCTAATTTATGCATGCACTGAAGTTATAATATCATCCTAGACTTTAAATACATCAGGATTCCAATGCCATCTTGTGTATGATTATTCACATTAGGTCTTATTTATTTGGTGCCATTCATCTCACATCTGTTAAAATGTTTTTTGGAGTCAGCAGAAATGCCTTTTTAAGGCTCCAGGATTTTACATCCCTATTTCCCTGGTATTATTAGTAGCAATTCCATTGCCCGATGGATTCAGGATACTAGCAGCTGTGCCAGGTTCAAATGCCTCTTTTGAATGTAATGGATTTAATTTAAGAACACTATAAAATAAAATATTCATGGTCAGTGTACATAAGGATTCCATAAGAGAAATATTTACACATTTAAACTAACATACAGAATCACTTTACAACCCCTATGTTTAGTACAATAATAACATCATTACATAGAATAAACAGGACTGAATCATTTCCCTAAATCTAGGCCTCCATAAATAGTTGTCTGCATTCTTGGCCCAATATTATAATCTTTGCTTAGTAACTTATGCAATGTATTACATACTTATAAAAAGGTTTCAGGCATGGCCTATAACTTGTGATTTATCTTCAAGACATACTGTCATTATTGGATAGGTTTTGATGTTCTTTTCATATACCCATCCCTACCCACTTCTTACATCTGAATTGTTCAGAAGGTACAATAAAGTCAAGAAAATTAATTACTGCATTTATCTATAAGAAAAAAGTTTATTGAATAATAAAATCTCACTAAGGAATACTTATAATGTGTATAAAAATGTACAACTACAATAATATAAATACCCTCTTGTATTATTTTCCAATTGCTGCATAGCACATTACCACAAACCTAGATGCTTAAAGCCCGTTTATTGCTCACAATTCTGTAGTTCTGGAGTCCAGCCTGGCGAGACAGGAATTCTACTCAAGGTATAAGGTAGGAATCAAGATGTCAGCCAGGCTGAATTTTTATCAGTGGCTCTGGGGAAGAGTTAGCTTCCAAGCTCACTCTCGTTAGAAGAATCCACTTCCTTGCATAGGATTTATGTTCTCATTTCCTTGACGTGGGTTCCTCCATCTTCAAGCCAACAATGGCATGTCAAATCCATCTCACGCTCTGAATATTTGACTTCATGTTCTGCAAGTAGCTGGAGAAAACATTCTGCTTGTAATGAGCTCATGTGATCCCATTTAGCCTATTCATGTAAATTACATATTGATTAACTCCAAATCAACTGACTGGTGAGCTTAATTACATGTGTAAAGCCCCTTTTGCAATATTATATGCCATCATAACAGGCACAATGGTGTTGGGGCGGGCAGAAGCCATGGGGACCATCTTAGAATTCTTGCCACATCTTATATTCAGCACCCAGGTAAAAAGAAAAAATATCATTGTCAAATCTCTGTGAATGCTTACTCAAATTTATCCCCTTTTTCTCCTGAATTCTGATCTAGTGTTTCCTTGCTTTTTCCTCTTACCACATTTACATGTAACATTAAGCCCTATACCATTTCAAATTTAGTCTAGATGAAATGACATGAAAATAACTTTTTGAGATTTGTTATCTGTGTTGATGCATGCTCATAAATATCGCTCATAAATGTTCATTGCTGGGGGCTGGAGCAGTAGCTCAGCGGTTTCAGCACTTGCCTGGCAAGCATGAGGACCCAGGTTCAAATCCCAGCACCAGGTACACAACTAAGTGTTGGAGCAATAAAGGCCATGTGAAAAACTAAATAAAGTTGTTTCTCTCTTTCTCTGTCTTGCTCACTGTCCCTCTCTCTTTAAAAAATAAAAATAAATGTTTATTGCTGATTGTAAGAATGGACTATATTGGTTTTTTTCTCTTTTTTTATTAGAAGTATATAGAGATACAATTGAGGGGGAAACATTATCAAACCATCAATAACCAATGCATATATACTTTGTTATCCAGGGGTAATGCCAAAATATGGATGACTACCTTGGGTTTCACCTGTTGCAGTTTCCCCAGAAGAACTCTTGCGTTAAATGGGTAGCTCGTGGAGGAATGACATCTGCTTCTGTTTTTAATCTATTTTCTGGTCATGAACAATTTTTTTCCAGATTTCTTTTCTTTTCTTAAAGAGAGAGGGAAGGTTCAGGGGTGGCGGAGAGAGAAGGAGAGAATAAATTTTGTTTAGTTTTTCATGTGGCTTTCATTGCTCTAACACTTCATTGTGTACATGGTGCTGGGGTTGGAACCTACATCTTTGTGTACGCCAGGCAAGCACCATAACCGCTAAGCCACCTCTCCAGCCCCCAGATTTATTTTCTAGCAGTACTTTTAAAACTGATGTAACTTCTTGTGTGTTTCTCCTGGTTTACCCATGCCAGGTTTTCTCAAAGATCGAAATCTAAAACTGTAATCACAGCACCATGAGATATATTTTCAGTTTTGCTGATTGATGCAGAACTGTTATCTACAGTTTGGGTTTTGATTTCTCATTTAATGACAGTATGATCAGAAAATATGATCTATATAGTATTAATTCTTAGATATTTATTCTTTTGTGTGTTTCTATAGCCTTTACGTATTTGTTTTTCAACTCCATTCTAGCCTTCTTTTGGTTGACTTTTTTCCTCCACTATTGTAATTTTTTTATGAAAGCTTATTTTTTTACAGCTGTCCCTAGATATTTTATATGCAAATGTAACAACTCAATGTTAGTCAATATCTTTCCACTTTTCCTGAGTAATATAAGAACATATAAATAATACAAGATATAAAATGTTTCTGATAATTTTTTCCTCCAATTTTCAATATTATATTATTTGTATAGTTTAAACTAGACATTAGTACTGCTTATGAAGTAAATCTATTTATCAATAGATTTCTATTTATTCTTCTATTTCAATTTATCCATTTTGGATCATTTTTCTTTTTCCTGAAAAATATCCATTAGAGTTTCATGTAGTAAGAGACACTCTCTTGTAACTCTCTTCTGTTGGTTTGTCTGAAAATGCTTTCATTGCTCTTATTCTTGAAAGATAATTTCTCTGGTTAAACAACTACAATGGACAGTTTCTTGGTCTTATTGTACTAACTATATTTTACCATTTTCTCTAACTTGAATGTAGCCATTAGGAAATCAATTGACAGCTAATTCAATTTATTGATGCATAATGTGTTATTTCTTGCTTGCTGTTTTCAACTTATTATTTGGACGTTCTGCATTTCGACTATGAGGAGCATAGCGCTGAATTATTGAATGATATATATTCTAAGAATCTTTGTCTCGTTTAGAGTGTAGCATCTTTACATTTATTGTATTAATGTGCAACATTTAAATGAATTTCTCCTAATTATGTTGTAAAGTCTTTCTATAGCCCTTTCAATATTTTTCCAGTTACCTTCTTGCCTTGTAAGTTAAGCACATGCTCTACCACTGAGCTACATTTGCAGCCCCTTTACTATCTTTCATGTTTATATTTCTTAGTTGAAATTGTTTCTTTTTGTACCTAATATTGTCCTAGGTTCCTTCATATTTTTAAGCTTTGGTTCCATACGGCCTATATTGCTCATTACAACTTTTAATGTGTTATTAAGTTTATTTCAGTATCTTGGTTCATTTGTTCTGATACTTCCAGGGATCTCTGGTTTGTTGTTCTCGTTTGAGATAATTATTCTCCATCAGTATTTCATTATTTGGTGATTGGAACCATATGCTCCCAAGGTTTCCTTACAATGTGTGCTGGGAAAGGGCTCAAATGCAAGAAGTGAACAGAAATGAGATTAAAGGTGGAACCATCCAGTCACCATAAAACCAGAATCAATCACCCTTCTTTGTCACCAGGCAACATCTTCAGGTCAGAACCTTTTTTGTTATAAACACTTTATGAGGATTGAAAATGCTTGCAACCAGGCCAATATACACAATCAATTAAATCAAAATTCTGCAGCTGGAACTTAATTAAGAGTGATGGCATTAAGTCGGGGAAGGGGGACGTGTGATCTACAGGGCTAGATCATCTCCAGATTTTCTCTAATTCCTCACTCAATGGGCTTTGTGTACCGTCTTTGAGTCTTTGTTGCTTGTTTCTGCAGAAAGCGATTAGTCAATGATAACCCACTGTAAGGACTGGTAGGAAAAAGCTGACTTTAAACAACTTTTCTTTAAACATCTCCTAAAACAATAGATAATCCTCTGCCCTCAACTGTAACCACTCTGCACCCCTTATCACCACCATCCACCACATCATTTCAAAACTTCTATCTTCCTACTAACGTTTTATGTATCTTGTGGGGTTTGTTTTGTTCTATAATATGTTTCTCCAGTTAATTTGATAGGAAGAACCCTTCCCAACTCAAGTAAGACCTCTCATAAATTTCAAGCTAAAAATGTACATTCCCAAGCTGGAGCGGTGACTCAGCGATTACAGCGCTTGCCCAGCATGCACAAATACACGGGTTCAAACCCCAGAGCCCACGTACACAACTGAATGTCATAGCAACAAAAGCCACATGAAAAACTAAATAAAAAGTGATTTTCTCTGTCTCTCTCTCTCTCTTTAAAAAAAATGTACATTCTCAATCAATGACTATTTCTTTAACCCTTGGACATCTATAATTAACTCCTGATGAATCCACATGTATGCAATTATGTCATAATTCCTTTTCTCATAATGTTTCTATTTAGGTAAAGGAAAAGGTTAACTTTGTGCATTTATTTTTTAGAGAGAAGGACAGTGAGAGAGAGAGAGAGATAGAATCAATTTTTATTGAGTTTTTCACATGGCTTTCATTGCTCTGACACTTAGTTGTATACGTGGGTGCTGGGGTTTGAACCCTTGTACTTGTGCATGCCAGGCAAGTGCCATAACCACTGAGCAACTGCTCCAGCCCCAACTTTGTGTATTTTTATAGTCAAAATGCTATTTTAAAAAATTTGAAGTCCTAAGAATCCCTCATTGTTAACATCTCTTCCACATTTTTTTTTGCTGCCAACTAGTATATTTCTGTCTTACTTTGATAGAAGTGGAAAGAGAATACTTTGTATTTGACATGCTTCATCCTTTACTGTCATCTCAAGACCACCTACAGCCCCCTTTTAAAAATGTATTTAATCCTTGAAATTTATTCTGTAATATCTTCTTATTTTTCTCAAGTCTTAGAATATTTAGCATGCATAGAAAAAAATTCTCTTTCTCCTCTATGGAACTAATTGCCTCTAAAATCTCCTCCTCCCTTGAAGTCATGTGTGGGCTGACCAAAAAGCCACATGCTACTACTTCCCAGCCACGTGTTTTGTTTCAATGCTGTGTAAGGAATTATAACAAACATAGGAACTTGAAGTCACACACATTTATGACCTCACAGTCGCTGAGTCAGCACAGAATTTCGGCGTTAGAAGTCCAGCACAGCTTCGCTGGGTCCTCTGCATAAGGTCTTAGAAGGCTGAGGTCAAGGTGTTGGCCAGGACTCATGCTCCTCTGGAGGCTCAACCAGGGAAAGATCTGCTTGGCAGCAGTCAGTTCCATGTGGCTTTAGGAGTTTGGGAAGCTTGCTTCTTCACAGCCAGCAAGAGAGAATGAAGCCTAGAGTCTGTCAGCCAGTGAGACAGAGTCAGATAATGTAACATAATCATGGGAGTGACAGGCCAGCACCTTGGCCATATTGTGTTGCTTAGGAGCAAGCCTGGGGCCTGGCCCACACTCAAGTGAAGCAGATTATGCCGATGTCTGATTATCAGGAGGAAGACATGGGATCACCTTCAGGTTTGCGTTCCACGCCACTATTGCCACAAACCCAAAAGCTTCCACTTTTCTCAGCCAGTGGACCTGGCTTCTAGGCTTCCTGATGTTTGGCAGAAAATAGTTCTCAGCAACCGAGTAACTTCTGAAGATCATCATCTAATAACCGACAAAGAGAAAGCTTTCTACCATGATTTTGTTCTTCTATGCCAGAATTTAAATGTTCAAGGATTAGTTAGGATTCAAGTTTGGATGCAGCAATGGAGACCTAACATAACTGACTTAAAGCAAACTGAGTTTTCCTTCTTTCTCGCAGAACAGCCCACAGCCGAATGGCTCAAAGGCATGTTCTGCTGGGGTTATCTGGGGACTCTGGCTATGTCTACCTTTTTGCCCTGACTTTGAGCATTGTCCTCATCACGTGTCCAAGAAGGCTTCCTCTCGGGTTCACATTTTAAGCATCAGGATACAGGAAGAATGGTGCACACTAGAAATTGTATATATTACCTTCCCTCCCATCTCATTGGCCAGAAAATACATGAGCAGACCTCCAAGGGAGTCTGACAAATGTACTTTATGCTGAGTACTGACGTTTTTTTATTTAAAAACAAACAGGGATTCTATTGCCAAAGGAAAAGAGAACGGAAATCATTATGGCATTCTGCTATACTCTGCTGAAATGAATCTTAACTCTACTTCAAGTATCATTCTTCCAGCTTTTTCCTGAGTTAGAAAAGGAAACTCTTTTCCTGAACTCTCCCCACACATCTTAAATGGCCCAATCAAATTGTGCTTTCTCAAATTATGTATTTAAGAACACAATAAAATATTTTATTTTAAAATGGAAAATTCAAAAGATATTTGTTCATTAAGAAAGTCAAAGGAGGGGCTGGAGCAGTGGCTTGGTGGTTACAGTGCTTTCCCGGCATGTGCAAGTAACCAGGTTCAAACCCCAGCACCCACATACACAACTAAGTGTCAGAGCAGTGAAAGCCATGTGAAAAACTCAATAAAAATTCTCTCTCTCTCTCTTTCTCTCTCACTATCCTTCTCTCTTTAAAAAAAAAAAATCAAAGGAAAATTCAGGATGTGTTCCACAGCACTGACTACAGTTTAAAATGTTGCTGTTTCCCACCTACTTTTGACTTCAGAATTGGGGCTAGTTCCACCCAAGTTTGTCCACTCCACTGAGGTTTAGTTAGAAATAGAGATTTATTTCTCATTTTTTTATCCTAAGACCTTCTAAGAAATAGAACTGGGTATCTATGTCTTATAGGCTCAACTATTTTACTCTGTTATAGAAGCAAAATAAAATAATAAGAATTAAAATATTTTTGTGCATTAGTTAACAGTGATTTGGCAAGACTTTAACCTTAAATTTTTTTCAAAGTGCTTATAATTTGCATGCATTTTGGATACATGTTCACATTTCCTTGACTCTTAGTGATATGATCACAAAGCTTGTTGTATAGGGTAGCAATCCTTTATTTCTCTGTGCAAATGAAGAAGAACACTATAAGCTCATGTGAATGTACGGGTGCAGCATATTAAAGGTCTTGAAGCATAATCCTGAATGTTAACAGAGATTCGCTCTGGATAGAAGGGTCAAACAGTAATGT
Source organism: Aplodontia rufa (assembly GCA_004027875.1). NCBI lineage: Eukaryota > Metazoa > Chordata > Mammalia > Rodentia > Aplodontiidae > Aplodontia > Aplodontia rufa. The sequence continues at coordinate 80,572 of PVKS010003313.1, read as the reverse complement.
GGCAAGTGCCGAGGGGTCCTGAGTGATGTGGAGCCTGAATAATGAACCTTCACGGGTTGTGCACATTTGACCCCTAGAACCTGTGAATATGTTACCTCGTGTAGCAAAAGAGACTCTATAGGTACAATTAAGCTAAGGATTCTGAGAAGGGAAAACTGTCCTGTGTTATCCAGGTGGGCCCTAAATATAATTACAAATAGCCTTATAACAGAAGGAGATTTGGCATAGAAAAGGTGTGGTGACGATGGGATTAGGGGTAGGCAAGGTGATGTAATCTGGCCACTAGCCCAGGAATGAGGACAGCATCTGAAAGATGGAAAAGTCAAGGAACTAGATTCTTCCATAAAATCCCTTGAGGGAGTGATGACCTGCTGGCACTTTTATTTGGGAGGACTTCTGACCGCCCAAACTATAATATAAAGAATTAATGCTGTTTTTCATCCCCTAAATTCATGTTAATTTGTTACAAAAGCAATGGGGAACTCACATAGCTCAACTTTAACTTTTCTTTTAACTTTAAAGATCCCTGTATGAGTTTTTATAACAAGCACATATTTATTTTTTTCATTTAAAAGTAATAAACAGGAAAAATAATTTTTATCATTAAATTGATCTTTATACTTTTTTTGTTTTGCAGTACTGGGGATTGAACAAGTGTGCTCTATCAGTAAGCTACACAACCAGCCCTTTTTATTTTTTATATTTTTGTTTCCTTTTTTATTTAGTATCAGGGATTGGATCCAAGGGTGCTCTAACACTGAGTTATATCCCTAAACTTGTATAAAAATTTTGAGGTGCTATCTTACTAAATTGCTAACGTTGGTCTCAAACTTGCGATCCTCCCGCCACAGCCTTCCAAGGTGCTGAGATTACAGGCGTGCACAACCATGCCCTGCTACACTATGAAGTGTTTTGCATTTGCATATGATTACATGTTCAGAAATAAAATATTTACAATCATGTACTGCATAATGACATTTAGGCTAATGATGAACAGCAGATATAATGATAATTCCATAAGATTATATCCACCAATGATATTGGAATGACATTTTCTTACTTAGGCTTTCTCAGAAAAGAAAGAGACCTGGGACACTCCCACATCTTCCTTCACTGGGTTCAAAGTGTAACGTATGTGGTAGGAATTCCATGACATCTGTACACCAGGACTGACATTGTTTTTAAATTCAAGACTTGTCTTATTTAATTTGTTCATTCCTCTGAGAGGGATTTTTGGAGTAAAGAGTGGGAATCATTAATATGTGAACTTGTGCTTACACTTTTTATTTCTTGGTTATCTAAATTTTCTAATTTAGATATATGTATATGTATATATATATATATAGACATATAAAATGACATATGTATAATTAAAAATAAATTTCATGGGGCTGGAGTGATGGCTCAGCGGTTACGGTGCTTGTGAGGATGCAGGTTTGACACAATGAAGTGTTGGCGCAATGAAACCCACATGAAAAACTAAATAAATTTCATTCTCTCTTTCTCTCTCTCTCACTGTCCTTCTCTTTTTTAAAAAAAAAAATTCACCATTTTTTTAAAAATTGAATTTTGTTTGCTGTGCTGTGTGTGACTGAACCCAGAACCTCATGCATGTTAGGCAAGTATTCTATCACTGAGCTACATCCCAGCCCAAATGTCATTAAATTCATTCTATTATTTTCCAATCAATTTCTGCAACAAATATTTGAACTCATATTCCAGGATAACATTAGCTAGGTTGTAATTATCTATTTAACTAAAGCTTCCTTTATCCCTTTTACTATTAGTGTGATAATTATATGATCCAAATAGAATGTACCTCTGCTTGGGAGAATATAGATGAAAATAATACAATTAATAAGTTGTGATCCTACCCTGAGGTATTCTTCTTTAGACTCAATCCAAAGCTACTATGAACAGAATAAAACAGCAGCATTTAAATTAACAGCTGAATTTTGTTTAAAATATTTCCTTAATTATAATCTATTTAATGTTTTTGCAGTTTCAGGGACTTTTTTGTTATTGTTATTGGAGAAAATCCCTTGCTTGTGCTTCTTATACAACAATCTTGTGTTTCTGGAATGCAGAACTGAAAAATATGGTGGCAATTGTTTTGGAAAACTTGTCTTCTTATTTCACTCTTTTAAATTTTGTACCCAAGCAAGAAGTCTCCTTAAGGATAGGTTTTGAAAAAGCCCAAACTCACTAAACCATGAAGAAATTGACATTGCCCAAACTCAAAGAAGCCAAATAAGTTTTTGAGAAAAAGGATAAAAAGCAGGCAAATAAGTGTGTTTTACTTCCGCTTGAAACATAGAAATACCTGAGCAACACCAAAGCTACAGAAGCCCAGGATTCTGGGGCTGGAGCAGTGGCTCGCCTGGCATGTGCGAGTACACGGGTTCAAACCCCAGCACCTACTTACACAACTAAGTGCTGGAGCAACGAAGCCATGAGAAAAACTCAATAAAAATTGATTCATTCTCTCTCTCTCTCTCTTTCTCTCTGTCCTTCTCTCTTAAAAAAAAAAAAATAAAAGCCCAGGATTCTGGTTTTTCTCACTTCTCTGATGTTTTGAGAGACTGAAGACCAACCCAACTAGAATCAGCATAGCAGCAAATCTCAGGGAGCTAAAGTGGAATTTGATCATTTTGAGAGATATCCGTTTGATTTTATGAGTCTACACATGATTCAGACTAAAAACCTTCAAGCTACAGAAACTCAGAAAGAATCCTGGACCTATTCCCATTTTGACCTACAAAATAAATGCAGAAAAAATAAACTATAATATCAATAGATGATGCCAATGGTAAGTGGACTCTGGTGTCCATGTATTGTAAAGGAAGAAAAGAAAATAGCAAAAAGAAATTCGTTTCCTATGTGCTAAAACTGGGATGTTCCGGGAAGATGGGCAAGTCTCATATCCATATACTTGCAGTAAAATGTTTAAGAGATGGAATGAAATCATCAAATCTATGGTTCTATTTTTCAAGAAGTATTCAGAAGCTCAGGTTGTCTTTTAGAAGGAAAACCAAGGGCTGGAGCCGCGGTCGGCAGTTACACTTGCCTAGTATGTGCAAGGACAGGGATTTGAACCCCAGCACTACATATACAACGAAGTGTCAGAGCAATGAAAGCCACATGAAAAACTGAATAAAATTGATTCTCTCTCTCTCTCACTGTCCCTCTCTCTTAAAAAAAAAGGAAAACTGAAAACAAGAGATAAATAGAAAATAAATCATAAAATGATACACACCTGAGTATATCAGTAATTTTAGTGAATGTAAATATATCAAAATATTCTAAATAAAAGAAACAAACAGATTTGATTTACAAAGAAAGCAGAACCAAATTATATGCTGTTTATGAGAGACACACTAGGAATATGAAGACACTGATAATTTGAAAATGAAAGGATAGAAAATGTTGTTACATGTAATAAAAAGCTATTGTGTCTATGATATCAAAGTAGATTTTAAAAAGAAAAAGAAAAAAATTACTAGAGATAAAGTAAAACATTCCATAATGACAAAATGGATAATTAATCACAAGGAAAAACTCCTAAATGTTTATACACCTAACTTCAAAATACATGAAACAAAACTAATAAGAATGAAAACAAATAGACTGACAATTTTAATCCCACTTTCATTAATTGATAGAATGACTAGACAGAAAATATTGGGGTACGGAAGATAAAGGAACTTCATTATTCATTACCTTTGCCTAAATTGATATTTATAGATCACAATCCCCAATATACAAGATTTTCACTAAAATGAATTATACACAATGGGATATAAAACAAAGCTCAATAAATTCCAGAAGGTTGAAATTTTACATAACAGTTTCTTACCAAAATAGAAACAAATTAAAAATAACAAGAATATAGGGGCTGGAGTGGTGGCTTGGTTACAGCGTTTGCCCAGGATGCACGAGTACATGGGTTCGAACCCCAGCACCCACGTGTACAACTAAGTGTCAGAGCAATGAAAGCCACATGAAAAACTCACTAAAAATTGATTCTCTCTGTCTATCTGTGTCTCTCTCACTGTCCTCTCTTTAAAAAAAAAAAAAGAAGAATATATTTGAACTTTCTCCAGGTGTTTGGAAATTAATGTATTGGAATTATTTACAGGTCAAAGATGAATAAGTCTCCTTTCTCTGAATTGTAGTGATAGTTTTTCTTATGCAAAAATCACTGTTGGCAAATTCTCATATATTCTTTTGTGTATATTGTGTGCATTTTCAAATATATGCATTTATAGTCTTTCTGTTATACAAATGCAAGCATACACTGCTGCATCCATCCTTCTTTAACAAATAATTTGGAAGCCTTTCTGTAAGGAGTATATTTAGAGATGCATCATTTGTTGAAATGCATGGCTGAACCATATAACTAATTCTTTATTGATGGTCATTTAGATTGTTTCCACTGTTTTGCTACTAGTTAATGATAGAATTTCTGGGTCAAATGATTATGTATTTCAAAATGTGATTGAAAATTCAAATCACCTTCTCCAAAGTTGTACCAATTAGCCCTCTAACCAATAACATGCGTCTGTAGAGCTCTCTTTAAAAATATATTTCCTTGGGGATGGAGCAGTGGCTCAGCTGTTACAGTGCTTGCCTGGCATGAGCAAGGACACAGTTCAAACCCCAGCATCATGTACACAATGAAGTGTCAGAGCAATGAAAGCCACAAGAAAAACTAAATAAAACTGTTTCTCTCTCTCTCTCTCTCTCTCTCTCTCTCACACACACACACACACACACTGTCCCTCCCTCTCTTAAAAAAAAAAATATATATATATATGTGTGTGTGTGTGTGTGTGTGTGTGTGTGTGAACTCTTGGTAGAGTCACAGTAAGAAGATTTTAACATTCTTATTAAGAACAGGGTGATGGGGCTGGAGCGGTGGTTCAGCAGTTATGGTGTGAAAAAAACTAAATAAAATTGATTCTCTCTTTCTCTCTCTCTCAAAAAAAAAATAATAATAATGAACAGGGTGATAGACTCAGTGACCATAAGCCCCAGAAAATGAAATAGACTTATATTTTAACTTTCTACCAGCAGACACCACTACCCACTACCTATTCTGTCTGTGCAGAAGGGTGTAAGGATGGGTCCCTGATGTATGTTAACACAGAGACTGGGGGACACATGGGGCTCAGCCTATGCACCTCTTCTCCAGATGTGACATCAACCTTGCTTCTGCTATTGCATTTGAGAGTGAACTCTGCAAACCCCGGACTTTAATTACATATGCATGATCTTTTTTATTCATCTTCCCATTTAGTTTGTGAAGAAAATTCTAATATCAACTCAAACCTCATTATAGATGGGGGTTAAAAAATCAAGGGTAAGATAACAAAAACTGTTATCTTGCCTTTGTTTCTGGCCACACAGCAAGCAGGGAATAAAAGACAAACCTTAGAGTCCCGTGATGGGAATTCTGACGAAGACACATCCACAGAATTAGGCCCCTGTATGAACGGATAAATTAGGAAAAGGCCCTCTTTGAGTAATAGTTACATGGCGGAAATACAATGGAATAAATCATATAGTATTACACTTAACAAAAAATACGTTCTATCACCTACCAACAAAGCAACAAAAGCAAGACAAAACACATATTAAGAACAAACACAAAATCAAGACTGTTTTTAAAAAATAAATATTAAAACCAAGCATCTATCCCATAAAGACTTTCCAAAAGTCCTTCTAAAGAAATAATTCAGACTTATGGCGAAAGAAAAGCTTAAAATACAAGAAAGGATAAAAACAAATTGATATACGTGAATGTAATAATGACTCCATAAAATGATAACAACGTCTGTTTGAGGGGCCAACTGTACCCCCATATTACTCAAAAAGATAAAAATAAACCTAGAGGACTAAATCAGCTGGAATAAGGGTAATTATGTGAAAACAAATAAAAATCTTTGCTACTATTATTTAAAGAATTTTGTGTTTTGTTATAATGATAAGAGAAGATCTTTGGAGAATTTTGACTCGGTGAAATTATTACAAATTATCTGTATTATCAAGGAATTATGAATATGTAGTAGGAATTAGGGCAAGGAAGAGGCGTTAGCAAGTTAGAAGGCTATTCCAACAAATTAAGGAAAGGATAATTGATGTTTTGGGCTTGGTGTAAGTGAAGGGAATTGATATGATTCGGGCTATCATTAGGGTAAATCCTCCAATGATACTTATTTAAGGGACAAATTAAAGAAAGATATCAAGATGATTCTAAGATTTTGGATGTAAACAACAGGAAGAAAGGAGAAATTCCTCTTTATGTGAGGAGCTTTGATCCAGGATCTATTTGCAAGGGAGATCAAGAGCTGTTTGGACATGTATTTGAGACCCATCAGATGTTCTCTTGAAGACATGACATAGGCAGTAGGGTACATGAGTCTGAGAGGGGTTCAAGAGAGAGGACAAGACTAGAGATTTTAAATTGAAATCAGAGTGGTAGATTTTAACACACTTCACTCTTAAACTAAGAGACCAAAGTGACAAATAGTTATTCAGGATAGAGAAGTTTTTACTGACACAATCAACTAATGCACACATACACACACACACAACTAACCATGACTACATAACATTGTGCAGATTGGGAACACATTTGAGAGTGAATAGTGATAAAATAATTACAATGAGAGCAGATATGAACCGGGACATACAGTTAACACATCCTAAATCACATTCTTTACATTTATTTATTTATTATTTATTTAGTGGTGCCGGCGATTGAACCCAGGGCCTCTTGCATGCAAGGCAAACACTCTACCTCTAGGCCACATCCCCAGACCTACCATAATGTTTTTAAATTAGAAATCAATAATGAAAAGAAATAGCATCTTTTTTGCAAAAATATGAACAGCTTGATTTTGGAAAATGAAAACCAAAGCAGCATATAACAGATGTAAGGTAAAATAAAAGAGTAAAATTCGAAATTTGAGAATAAGTGCTAGAGAATATATAGTATACCAAAATCTGTAAAATATACTAGAATATTGTGTAATAATTTAACTTTTTTGCTTGAAATAATAATTTAAAAGCAATTTAATCCAAAAGCTTGATGGAATGAGTCTAAAAATGTAACAAGTGAAAGCTTTGCAAAAATTAATAAGGTAGGAAGCAAACACAAACAGAAAGAAAAGCAAAAACTAACTTTTGCCACTTTCTTAAAAATAGGAAGACAAAACAATTTCAATGACAAATGGTAAGAAAGTAGGTAAATAAAATGTGATAGGTTAATATAATGGAACAAAACGGTGCCATTTAAATGAATGAACTGGAGTCATGTTATCCTTAGGAATAAATCTCAAAAACTATGTTGAGGGATAAAATCAAGTTGTATATAGTACCATTTATGTACAATTTAAAACACACCAAACAACAATATTTATTTATTTATTTATTTATTTATTTAGATAGCACAGAAACATCATGAGACCCAGTCTGGATGAAAAAGGTACTTACTGACTTGAGAAGAATCAGGGAAAGATAATAAAGGTTTTAACTATACCTGTTTTTTTTTAAAATATCCAAAATAAACACAGCAAGCGTCAATGGAAACCAGTATGGTGATTCCTCAAAAAACTGAGGATGGAACCCAGCTATCTCACTGTTTGGTACCTTCCCCCCAAAATCTAAAATCAGGGTACTACAGTGACACAACCACCTCAGTCTTTATAGCAGCACAATTCACAATAGCTAAATTGTGGAATCAATCCAGATGCCTGTCAGTAGACAAATGAATCAAGAAATTATAGTACATGCAGAGAAGCTGCTGCAGAGCCCATCAGGACACCCAGTACATCCTGCCCAATGACATCTGAGTGTCTAGCCTAGACTGCCACAAGGCCTTCCACCTGCTGTTACCCATGGAGCGCCTCTATGCCCACCACCTGTCCAGAGCCACCTGGTACAGAGGCCTGGCTGTGTTGTTGTAAACCTCCCCTAAAGCCCCCTACCTCTACCCTTCCACAGCTACCTCTTCCATGCCCAGAACTCCACCAACTGTACCAGCATACCCTGGCCAGGGGCCTTACTCAGGAGTTTCTGGCCTACCAGGAACAGCAGGTGTTCCTAGTCCATGCTGCCAGTGTTTACCCCAACATGGGCAACTACAAATCCTTCAGTGCCAAGTTTGTTCCCAACCCATCCAAGGAGAAGTTGCAACATGTGATCCTGGGAAGTAAGGCCTCCCAGCAGCACCCAAAAGAAGTCAAACTTGTGGGGAGCCAAGGCTTCCACACCTCAGGCTGGGGAAGGAGAAAATCACCACCTATTTCTCTGGCGATTGTATCATGGAGGATGCTAAGCTGGCTCAAGACTTTCTGGAGTCCCAGAACCTCAGTACCTACAACATGCAGCACTTCAAGGATGTCAACCAGGAAGGGAAGCCCCTCTGTGAGGTATGGCTGGCTTCCATACTCAGCACAGGTCCTGTTCCAGACTCTAAGTGACTTCCAAGCTGAAGAGCTACAAATTCCAGAGCGGCCATTTCCAGGTGACCCAGGGGGACTATGCCCCCATTCTCCAGAATATGGTGGAGCACCTGGAGAAAGTCAAGGCTTACACAGCCAACAGCCACCAGGAGCTGGAAAGCTTCACCCAAGGCTCCACTGAGGCCCACAAGAGGGGTTCCCATTTCTGGATCCAGGACAAAGGCCCCATCATGAAGAATTACATCGGGTTCATTGAGAGTTACCATGATACCTTTGGTTCCCGAGGAGAGTTTGAAGGCTTTGTTGCCATGATGAACAGGGCCATGAGTGCCAAGTTAGAGCAGCTGGTGGCAAGTGCCAAGCAGCTGCTGAAGGAACGGTCCTGGCCACTCGCCTTTGAGAAGGACAAGTTCTTCACCCCCAACTTCACCTCCCTGGATGTCCTCATCTTCGCTGGCTCGGTATCCCTGCTGGCATCAACATCCCCATTTATGACGACCTGAGGTAGACAGAGGCTTTAAGAACATGTCATTGGGGACTGTGTAGGCTGTGGCTTACATCTGCAGTAGAAGAAGTTCACATCCCTGGAGAAGGAGGACAAGGACCTGTACACCCTCAGGAAGGGGCCCTCCTTGATGTGCAGATGGGGCTGCAGGAGCTGCTGGGCTATGGCAGTTGCAAGCTTTTTGCACAGGATTGAGACGATTTGTGAGGCCCAGCCCCCTACTCCATCAAACCAGGGCTGCCAGTAGCCCCCTCCCCCATTCTGTGTGTAGCTAGGGGTCAGCGGAGGGGCAGGAGCTCAGGCTTTGGTGCTACCTCATTGAAGGGTGGTGACACTAAACCCTTCCATTTGTCAGCAATTTCCAATTGACCAAGTGCTTCCACTCTGTTATTTAAGCTGCTGCACTGTCATCTATGGAGCAGGCACAAGGCACAACAGGGTTCCTTGTCCTGTTTCCCCGGATGAGGAAAGGGTAGTTCAGTGAAGGTCTAGATCCTGCAGGTGGTGTGTGACAGACAGGGCTCAAAATGTTCTCACCAAATCCAGCTCTCTTCATGTATTACTTTTATAACTAGAAAAATAAATACTGGAAACAACCACCAAAAAAAAAAAAAACTATGAAATTATGGTATTTGCCAGTAAATGAATAGAAATGGAGACAATCATGCTAATCAAAATAAGTCAAATTCTGAAACTCAAAGGTTGAATTTTTCTTTCATATGTGGAAGCTAGAGCAAAATAAAGGAAAGGGGACATAAGGGTAAGATATAATAAAAATAAAGGGAAGTAAAATAGAAGAAGGAGATGGAGAGGCACAGTAGAGGCAATGCAGAATGAATTCTTCAAAAATCATATTATGTGCGTATGTAAATATACCACAGAAAATTTTACCTTTATTCATAAGTAAAAGAACCAATTAAATATAAATAGAAAAGCTTAAGGAAGTCTAGTGAGGAAGAAGAGAGGATGAAGGATGGGAGGGAAAAGTAGTGATCATGAACTGAAATAAGCTCCACACAAGTAAAGAGTTTGTTGGGATGAACTCAACTACTATGTTTAACTTTAAAGCTCTAATTAAAAAATAAATTATATAAAAAAGCAAGTGTCAAGATTCGCTAAATCTGGATCTTAAGTAGTTTTTTTGCTCAATATTCTCTATATACCTGAAGTATTTACAATTAAAAATATTTTATAGATAAAAAATTGTTTCATTGAAGAGAAAACATGAAATAATGTATATTCTATCACATAACATCTTATTAAGTATAAAAAATTACATAATAACTGACTTCCATCTAAAGTGCATTATTGAACTGGGGGTGTTGCACAGTGTAAGAGCCCCTGCATAGCCCTGGATTCAATCTCCAGCACTGAAAAACTACAAAATGCTTCATCAGTGAGCTTGCTAGTACTTGACACCACTTTCCACTGCTGCTCTCTTTATCTGTTCTTTTGCTTGTCTGCTCTTTCTTCAGAGCACAATGTCATGGAAAGAACACTGGCAAGATCAACAATAAGACACTCTTGTTTCAAACGTAGAGAAGGAATGGCATCCTTAGTGATAAGTTTTTAATTCTATCAACAGCTCAGTTTAAATAAATTAAATATAGGCTATGTTGTTGGATTTCACTGCTTGAGAAAGAAGCATCTGTTAATACACCCAGAAAAACAGTCCATCCATCAAACATAAAATCTAGACAGAATGCACTGTACCACAGAGGGCCTACACCATTCTACAGCTAAGCAGCAAAGCTAGGCCATGTGGTTCTCATCAAAGGCCTCAGAAAAGCATTTCACATCATAATCTAAAGAGACGACCTTAGATTAAATGCAGGCCCAACACATATACATTTCAGGATTCAGTAGAGGCATTTCGATTGTATAACATATGTAGTCATTTCTGGTACATAAATTGGATTTTTATAGGTCTGTGAAGAATCCATAAAGAACCCTACCTTCTTTTTATATCCTTTTTTGACAATAGATTATATAAATGTTGACATTTATCCGCTGCCTTGTGTTAATTGGCCATTATGGCTTCTGCTTCCTTGTAGGATGACTTGGAGATATTAGTGTGGAAGAGCAAGAATGAGCTAAAAAAGAAAAAAGCAGGAAAGAGAAGAAGGGGGGCTGAGTAAGGAGGCTGTTCTGTGGGAGGTGCAAGACTAGGGAGACCAAAACGGAAAGGGTGGAGAGACTCTATCCCAAACCTAAGACACTTCATCCTTACCGCTCTTGAGACCACCCACTGTTGTGCCTCACCATCAAAAGAGAAAAAGAACCTCAGTCTCCTAACAAAAGCAAATAATGGTAGCCCCCAAATGTCCACATCCTAATCCACAGAACTAGTGAATAAAGTGTTTTACATGGCAAAAGGGACTTTGTAGAATTGATTTAGTCAAAGATTTTGAGATGGGATAGTTAGCCTAGATTATCTAAGGAGGTCAATATAATCATAGGCTCCTTAATTAAGAGGCAGGGATCTCTTACTCAGAGAAGGCAGTGTGATGACAGAAGCAGAAAGAGAGAGAGATATGAAGACTGTACTACTGGCTTTGAAGATGGAAGAAGGGCCCAGGGACTCAGGAATGCAGGCTACCTCTAGAAGCCACAAAAGAAAGAAAATGGAGTCTCTCCTACAGCCTCCAGAAGAACCACAGCCTGGTTGACAACTTAATTTTAGGACTTCTCACCTCCAGAACTGTAAGATAACAAACCTGTGTGTTTTTTTTTAAGTCACTAAGTTTCTAACTTTATGGTGATTTGTTATAACAACAATAGAAACCTAATAGACTTCTCTATTCCCAGTGAAGTTTCTGATTGACAACTCTATTCCCCCAAGTCTTGATAACCTTTCTATCCCTCAAAGTTCAGGTGTCTGAGACTATTAACTAGGGGACTTTTTTGCTCTTAAATATACTGAAAATAGTTTCCTATGAAAAAAGTATTAGTCCTGACATGAAAGATCCTCAGAGCTTCAGATATGGGGTAGTATCACATCACACACAAGCCACAGATCTTAATAAGGATGGGAGTGACAGCACCTGCACCCAGGAACCCTACTGGAGCTGACCTCAGCAGCTGCTGTGTGCTGAGTCAGCCCTCAGGTCTGGGGCCTTCAGACATGCACAGGGCACCCACACCCCAGACACCCAACCCCCAGTCCTGAACTGCCCAGCCACATGTAGCCACCCAGACACAACCCATTCTTGCTAGGTCCAGATATATTGGGTCCATACCTGCTGCCAAGGATCCCAGGTTCCATCATAGAGTGCAGGAGGCCCCTTCCAGCCCAACATGAGACCCCCAGACTCAGCAAAGCACTCCAGCTGCTGTGCTTCTATAAACCAAAAGGCTGCCATGAACCCCCAAGAGATTTCAAAGCAATGTTCTCAAGCCTGGATCCATAGGGTACAGCAAAATGAGGTTCCAGGCTGAAGCAGCTCTCTGGAAGACTGTGGTCAACAGAAGGGTGGTGACTGACCTGACCCTTCAACTTGCAAAGAAGTACCTCCATACTTACCTATCTTCACCACAGGGAAACTTAATTCCAAGATCCGGAAGAAGAATATCAAAAATGAGGAATCAAAATAGAAAAGATTCACCTCAAATCCACAATGCCCCGACCAAGGAACAAACAGACAGGAGGTGGGATGAAAACCTAGAAATAATCATCAAGGATCTGATTACTGAAAGGAATAATGAACTCAAAGAAGATTTAAGGAAGGGACTAAGTGAGAAGACTCAAGAGATGAAAACCTCTATTATCAAGGAAATAGATAGACATACTGAAAAAGGAAGTTACGAAGATAAAATCTTCAACCAATCACATCAGAACAAAATGGAAGAATTTAATAATAGACTAAGCTTTATAGAAAACAGCTTCTCAGCTCTGGAAGAAAGAATCTACGACAATGAAGATAGGCTGAGTAAGCTTGAGCACACAGATGACAAAAAAGAAAAACCTCACAAAACATGAGCAGAATTTTCAAAATGTCTGGGATAAAATCAGAAGAAACAATCTAACAATAATTGGGAATTGGGATACAGCAAGAAACAGAAACACATGAATGGTATAAAGAACATTCTCAATAAAATAGTTAAACAAAAATTTTCCCATATTAAAAACAGTCAGAAATGCCCATCCAGGAAATATACAGGACACCTGATAGGCCTAATCAAATGAGAAGTTCACTGAGACATACCATATTCAAAATGTATAACATGGAAATAAAGGAAAGAATATTAAAAGCTGTGAGAGAGAAACATCAAATCACATTTCAGAGGCAAAACAATAAGGATCACCTCCAACTTTTCAGCTCAGACTCTAGAAGCAAGAAGATCCTGGAAGGAGATCTTTCAATGTCTTAATGACCACAACACACAGCCAAGAATACTATACCCAGCAAAACTCAGCTTCAAATTCAATGTGGAAATAAGGACATTGCACGATAAGATTGAACTTGCAAACCAGCATTACAGTGAATCCTCAAAGATAAAATCCAGACAGAAGAATAAGCAAGCACTCCTCAGAACCCACAGAGGAAATTCAATAAAAGTGCCAACTATCAAAAGACAACAAAGAAAGCACAGAACTCATTAATAAAACATGATGACTATGAACCACAACCACATAACTATCCTAACACTGAATGTGAATGGTCTCAACACACCAATCAAAAGACACAGATTAGGGACTGGAGCGGTGGCTCAGCGGTTTCGGCGCTTGCCTGGCAAGCACGAGGACCCGGGTTCAAACCCCAGCACCATGTACACAACTGAGTGTTGGAGCAACTAAGGTCATGTGAAAAACTAAATAAAATTTTGTTAAAAAAAAAAGACACAAATTAGCAGATTGGATCAAAAAGCAAATCCAACAATGTACTGTTTACAGGAGACACACCTTACAGCCAATTACATCCACAGATTGAGAGTGAAAGGATGGAAAAAAATCTACCTGGTGTATGAATCAAGAAAGCAGGTTAGAGTTGCAATACTTATAACTAACAAAGTAGATTTCAAACCTAAACTAATCAGAAGAGATAAAGAAGCCCACTTCATCCTAGTACACCATAACCATATTAAATATATACTCTCCAAACACTGCCCCCAACTATGTGGAAAAATTACTCCAAGACAAAAAACCACTTGTGGACATCAACACGATAATACTGGAAGACTTTAATACTCCTCTATCATGAATAGAGAGATCATCAAAGCAAAAAATAAAAAAATTAAAGAGATTGCCAGCCTAAACAACTCCATAAATCAAATGAACTTAACGGACATCTATAGAATATTCCACCCAAAATTGGCTGAATATACCTTCTTCTCAGCAGCGCATGGATCCTTCTCCAAAATAGATAATATTCTAGTTCACAAAGGAAATTTCAGGAAATATAAAAAGTAAATATTATTCCGTGTATCCTATCAGACCATGATGTCATGACCCTAGCAATTAATACCAAAAATCATAACAGAAAACACACATATATATGGAGATTGAATAATACCCTATTAAATGAAGAATGAATACAAGAAGACAAGAGAGCAGAAATCAAGAAATTCTAGGAAGAGAATTAGAATTAAGACACAACATATCAAAACCTTTGGGATAGCATGAAAGCATTCTTAAGGGGAAAATTTATAGTAGGGAGTGCCTACATTAAAAACCAGGAGAGATCTCAAATAAATAAGCTTACACTCCAACTCAAAGGAAGAACAATCTAAGCCCATAGCCAGCAGAAGACAGGAAATAAGACCAGAGTTGAAATAAAAGATTTGAGAACAAAAGAACAATGAAAAGAATTGATGAAACAAAGAGCTTGTTCTTTAAAAAGTGAATAAAATTGCCACAACCTCTAGTGAATATCTCCAAAAGAAGGAGAGAATCAAAACAAATCAACAAAATCACCAACGAAAGGGGAGTGATAACCACTGACCCCGTGGAAATCAAATGGATTATCAGAACATATTTTGAAAAACTATACTCCTCTAAATTGGATAATCTGGAAGACATGGACAAATTTCTAGACACATACAACATCACCAAATTGACCCAGGATGATATATTGAGATCCAAAACAGCCCAATAACAGGCACCAAAATCCATATAGCAATTAAAAGCCTTCCAAAGAAGAAAAGTCCAGGACCCAATGGATTCTCTGCTGAATTTTATCACACCTATGAGGAGGAGCTATATTAAGCTTATTAAGCTATTCAAAGAAATTGAAAAGGACAGAACTCTCCTAAGCTCTTTTTAAGAGGCAACCATAACTCTGATACCAAACTCAACAAAAACACATCAAAAAAATAAAACTACAGACCAATCCCTGATGAATATTGATACAAAAATCCTTAATAAAATTCTAGCAAATTGCATTCAAAAACACATCAAAAAGATAATTCATCATGATCAAATGGGTTTCATTCCAGGGATGCTAGCCTGGTTCAAAGTATGCAAATCGATAAATGTGACTCATCACTTAATCAGAAGTAAAGATAAAAACCATAATATCATCTCAATTTATGCAGAAAAGGCCTTTGATAAAATCCAGCACCCATTATGCTCAAAATTCTTGAGAAAATAGGGATCAAAGGACCTTATCCTAACTTTGTAAAGGCCATATATGACAAACCCTCAGCTAGGATAATACTAAATGCAGAAAAGCTGAAAGCTTTTCCACTGAACCTGGGAACAAGACAAGGCTGCCCGCTCTCACCACTTTTATTCAATATAGTCCGTGAAACCCTAGCTGAGGTAATCAGGAAGAGAAGGAAATCAAAGGGATAACAATAGGATGAGAGGACGTCAAAATATACTTGTTTGCTGATGACATGATCTTTTATATGGAAGAAAAAAAAAAAAAAAAAAAGAAAAAAGAAAAAGAAAACTCCACCAGAAAACTGCTTGAGCTTGTATACAGATTCAGCAAAGTAGAAGGAAACAAGATCGAAACCCATAAATCAATAGCTTTCCTACACATTAACAATAATAGGTCAGAAGAAAAAAATCAGGAAATCAGTCCCATTCACAATATCCTTTAAAAGAATAAAATACTTGGGAATTAATCTAACAAGGAAGTAAAAGACCTCTACAATGAAAATTATCAAACATTAACAACAGAAATTGAAGAAGACCTGAGAAGACAGAAAGACGTTGCATATTCTTGGTTAGGCAGAATTAGTATAATTAAAATGGGCATTCTGCCAAAAGTGCTATCAATGCAATCCCCAGCAAGATATCAATGTCATTCTTTATACACATAGAAAAAGCAATTCTAAAATTCATTTGGAAAAACAAGAAACCCAGAATAGCCAAAACATTACTAAGCAAGAAAGACGAAACTTGTAGTTTTGCAATACCAGATCTAAAATTATACTATAGAGCTGTAGTAACAAAAACAACATGCTACTGGTATCAAAATAAGAATGGAGACCAATGGAATGGAAGACTCTGAGACAAACCCACAAATCTTTAAACATCTGACTTTGACAAAGAGGGTCAAAATATCACATGGAGGACAGACACCCTTTTCAACCTATGGTGCTGAACAAACTGGACAGCCACTTGCAGAAAATTGAAATTAGATCCTTCTGTCTTACCTTGCACAAATATCAAATCTAGATAGATCAAGGAATTAGAAATTAAGCCAGCTACCATACAAATGCTAGAAGAAAAATTAGGAGCAACACTCCAGCATATGGGAGTTGGCAATGACTTCCTTAACAAGACTCCCAAAGAGATAGAATTAAAGTCAAGAATTAATGAGTGGGGCACCTGGGGCGGTGGCTCAGTGGCTATGGTGCTTGCCCAGCATATGTGAGTACACAGGTTCAAACCCCAGCACCACGTACATAACCATGTGTTAGAGCAACAAAAGCCACATGAAAAACTAAATAAAAATTAATTTTCTCTCTCTCTCTCTCTCTCTCTCTCTCTCTCATTGTCCCTCTCTCTTAAAAAAAAAGAATGAGTGGGATGCCATTAAATTAAAAAGGCAAGAATTAATGAGTGGGATGTCATTAAAATTAAAAGCTTTTTCTCAGCCAAGGAATTGATCAAAACTGTCAAGAGAGAACCCACAGAATGGGAAATAATCATGGGTTCTAATTCCTCTGACAAGGGACTAATATCCAAAATTTACAAATTACTCAAAAATCTTAATATAAAAAACACATACAATCCCATAAAGAAACGAGCTGTAGAACTACACAGAAACTTCTCAGCAGAGGAAATTGAGCCAAGTCAATGAATACATGAGAAAATGTTCTGAATCACTAGTAATCAGAGAAATGCACATAAAAACTACGTTAAAACTTCACCTCACTCCAGTAAGACTGGCAAAGATGAATACAAACAGTAACAAATGCTGGAGGGGTTGTGAGGAGACAGGAACATTAGCACACTGTTGTAACTGCAGACTGGTACAGCTGCTCTGTAAATCAGTGTGGAGACTCCCCCCAAAATTAGCAATGGCTCTGCTATACCAACCAGCTATCCCTCTTCTGGGTATTTTCCTAGAGGAGTTAGAATCAGCATATTACAGTGACACGGTAAAATCCATGTTCACAGCAGCCCAATTTACAATAGCTAAATTACAGAATCAATCCAGGTGCCCTTTGCTGGATGAATGGATCCAAAATCTCTCTCTCTCTCTCTCTCTCTCTCTCACACACACACACACACACACACACTTAGTTTCTACTTAGCTATTAGAAAGAACCATATTGCATCCTTTGAAGGTAAATGGATGGCAATGGAAGAAATCATGCTGAGCGAACGAAGTTAGCCAAACCCAGACAGTCAAGAGTCAAATATGTTCCCTCATCTGTGGAGGCTGGAGCTAGACCCAGGCTTGGGTGAAAGGTAGTCAAACTCATGTATTGACCCCACCAAGGGCATAGCAACACATAATCTAGGGGAACCATGGACATGTTCAGGGGGCAGGGTGAAGGGGAGAAGTTGGGGATGAGAGAGGAGGGAAGATAGGGCGGGATCTAGGAAGACAATCAACAATATAGCATACAAGAAGTCAAATAATATTTATGCAATCATTTAATTCTGGAAAATTCACAATCATATATATATGTATATATGGACATTTGTATTTGCTATAGGGGCATAATATAGAAGAATCAAAGAGACTGGGGTGTGGGCAATGTGGGGTAACTATGGTTAAGGATCAAATGCATATCATCTTGTTAGTTTATATGCACTTATGATTTATAACAACTCAATCCCTTAACAAAAAATAAACAAGGATGGGAGCCCTGCACCCAAATGTATGTAAGCACATACATTCAGGGAAGCCCATCTCATTATATCCTCTTTGCCTTTCTTGTGTTTTCCTCCACTACCTTGGAATCTACTTTCACTTCAGGAACTCAAGAAATTTTCAATTTGCCTAAGGAATACCTTTCACCCAAAAGTGCAGAAATGGAAATCCCCCCCTCATAAATATAAACACACATCCAAGAACCACCAGATATTAGAGGAAATTCAACAATTGGGGGAAAAAAACTAACACTTCAGGAAACAGAATGTGCAGAAAAACCAGAGAAACTCGCAGAACTATCCTTAGTTAACCTCAGAGAGATGAGAGGCTATCACAAGAAAAAATGTTTGTGCAATAAAGTGATCAGAGTGGTTGGAAATCATCGTCCCTCATCTCCACAAATAAATCTCAACACACGAGTGAGTTACAGGAAGGAAATAAATGAAGATCCAAGTGGTAACCTGGAAATGCAGCTGAGGGATTCTCTATAGAGTGCAAGATAAAAAGTAAGGAAATGAGACAAGGAAAACAGATAAAAGAATACGCTGAGAACCTGGTAGAATGTATGGTGGATAAAGCACTGCATACACATTTTATTAAAATTTTTTATTAGAACAAAGTTATTAAAACATGAGAAGAAAGTTCAAAAGAGGAAGGAAAAAGGGAAGAGAGAAAGCACTGAGGAAAGAAGAGGGAAAGGGAAGAAAATTTTTAAATTGGTTATATAAAAAAGATTTTAAGGAAACTAGCGTATAACTATTTATCTGAAAGAAGTCCATGCAGCAATATTATCTCTGTAGTAAAATAATTTTAAATGTATATTTCAAATACAGCTATAATATCATACAGTTTGGAAGGGGAAAAGATATTTTCAAATTACAAGGACTGTGAAAGTTTTTCATGGAAACCCCTCTGAAATAATTACTAGATGACATATTAAGAAAACAAGCTAATAAAAACAGTTGGGAGGAAAGTCATGATGTAATTCAAGAAATAATGGAAAGTAATCAGTAAAATTAGTACATTCATATGTACTAATATGACTTGAAAGCATAATGTGATAGGAAACTATTTTGCTAAGAGTAGAACATTGTTTAAAGATAATAAAAATCTGCAACTATAATTTCACATGATTTTTACTTAGGAAATGCAATGATCAGGTTAAGAAGGTATTGAAGTAAGTATACAAAATCCTTAGCTGTTAAGATTATGAGGGAGGCATGTAAGAGATGGATTATCAATTTTTTAATGAAAAACTATAAGTTTATCAGTTTGAAGACTAGCCACAAGATGTATAACTTCCAAAGCATAAGACATTGAAAAAGAAAGGATAGGAAGGATGAAGGGAGGAATATTGAGGCTAGGAGATGAGGGAGGAAAGAAAACGTAAAAGAAAGTACAATACACAGTTGCCACTTTTCACCAAGGTAATTGGTACTATACTAGGTATATCAGTTATGGCAATAATAATGAATGGGTCAAATCCAGAAAACAAAAGACAGAGCTAGACCTCAAACTAGAAACCGAAATGAAATTCAGTTGTATGCTATTTACAGAAAACTTACGTAAGTCAAAATGACACACATTTTTTAAAATAACGGAATGGAAAGTGATCAACTAGATAAAAGCTAACTTTCAGGCACTTTTAATGTCACTCAACATAAAGTAGAAAACATATTTTGTTAGAAAAATGCAAATAAGAGAAATGCCTTCTTTGTTTTAGGGAGAGGCACAAATAAGCTAAAATGCACAGCATGCTTTACAAAACAAAATCATCATTAGGTAAAATGAGGACAAAAAAAGAAAAGAAAAGAGAGAAGTCATAAAGCCAACATGGCACTTGAGTATATAATTCAACAAATTTTTTAAAAATATTTTCTTATGCTTCCTTTTGGTCAATCCCCAATCTTCTTAGGTAATCACTATTCTTATTTCTATCATCGATGTTCTTTCAGTCAATATTGCTCACAAGTCTTTTGTGAGGTATATGTTCTGTGAGTATTTTTCTCTTATTGGTGGTGTCTCATCTTATATTCTTGATGTCTTTTCTAATCAGCAGATTTTAATTTGGATGGTTAGTATTTTTTATACTCTTTTTCAGAAATCTTTGATATCGCCAAGGTTGCAATGATATTCTTCCGGGGTTTTTTTTCTAGAAACTACAGTTTTTACTGTCTATGATCAATACTAGATTAATATTTGTTATGAGGTATCCATCAAAGCTCATTCTTTTCTACATATTTTTCCATTGTTCTGCAACTATTTGTTGAAGGTTTTTCTCTTGTTGATAAATTATTTACAAGGTTTTCTAAAAAAAATCATTTCATTGTATATATGTTGTTCCAGCTAAGTTCTGCATTTAGTTCCGATGCTATGCTGTCTTCATTCTGAGGCTTAGTATAAGTCTTAATAGCAGGTAATGGAAATCCTCCAACACTGAGAGGTTTTAGAATACCAAGGTTTTCCTTTTTTATGGATCCATTTATTTCTGATAAATTTTAGAATGAGCCTGTAAATTTTGAGAAGAGAGAAGGAAGAAAGGAAAGAACTGGAAAGGAAAGGAAAGCAAAACCTGTTGGAATTTTCCTAGGACTGTTATAAATATATAGATCCCCTTGGAGAGAATCCACGTCTTTAACAGTATTGAGCAACTTCTCCTTTATTAGGTTTTCTTAACTTCACTCAAGAATGTTTTACGGTTTTCTGTATAGAGGACTTGTAGATTTTTCGGTTACATTTATTCTTATTTTATATTTTTGATGCTATTTTAAATGAAAATATTTAATTTAATTGTCCAATTGCTTGCTGTTAGTAAATAAAAATTAGATTTCTATATATTGATCTCAGAATGTGACCTTCCATGAGTCCTATTTTTGTAGATTTTCTTCATAAGCAATTATTCTACCTGAGCATAAAGTAGTTTTATTTCTTCCTTTACAATTTTTATACAGTTTTTTTTGCTTGTTTTATTGAATTGCTGGTATCTCCAGTATAATGAGTAGAAATGATAAGAGAACACTTTTGGCATGTTCCTAATTTTAGGGGGAAAGTATTCACATTATTAGGAATGATGCTAGGTTTTTGGTAGATTAAGGAAACTCCCATCAATGTGTGTAGTTGAAAATCAAGAATGGCAATCAGATGTCTTTCCTGAATCTGGTCAGATTATATACATTTTTATATTCCATTAATATAGTAAATTATATTGTTTCTCAAATGATAAACAACCTTGCATTGCTGGGGAAAATTCTATTTAGTCATAACTTTTATTGGATTCATACCAATAATTGTTTTAGATTTACCATTATTACTTTTATTAAAATATTTGCATCTACATGTGTAAGGATATTGATTTGTAAATTTCTTGCATTTTCCTTTCAAGTTTTTGGTATTAGGATTATACAGATCTTTAATAAAGTTTTGAGAAGTTATACCTTGTCTTCCATTTTCCAAGAGAATTTGAGTAAGATTTGTAAAATTCACTCCTTAAATGTTTGAAGAAATTCATAGGCATAACCATCTAAGCCTGGAATTTTCTTTGTGGGAAGATATTTTATTAATTATCCAATTTTGTTAATAGACATAAAACTATTCATATTTGCTATTTATTCATGTTCCAGTGTGAGGAGGTTATGTTTTCATGGAATTTTTCCATTCCATGTTAGTTATTTGTTTTGTTTTGTTTTCTAAACCAAGAAGGACAGTGAGAGAGGGAGAGACAGAGAGAATCAATCTTTATTGGGTTTTTTTCATATGACTTTCGTTGCTCTGACAGTTGTGTACGTGGGTGCTGGGGTTTGAACTCGGGTTCTTGCAAGTGCCAGGCAAGCGCCTTAACTGCCAAGCCACCAATCCAGACCCTCCAAGTTAGTTTTAAAATTGATTAATATAAATTTGCCCATAGGAATTTGAAGACCCTTATTTTCATAATCTCTGTAGTATCTATAGTCATGCTCCTTTTAATTCCCATGATATTTATGTTTTTCCCTTTTCTCATGGTTTACTTTGCAATATTTTATTAATTTTATTGACTTTTTATTCTAACAATGAAATATAATATTTAATAATTTTCCCTAGTTTTTGTCATTTTATTTATATCTGCTTTTATTAGTATTCCCTCTCTGCTGCTTACTTTGGTGTTAATTCACTTTTGTTTTTCTAACTTAAAGTGGAAATTTATGTTGCTGATTTTGATTCTGTTGAGGTTTCAGAATATATTCTTAAAAATTAGTTCCTTGAAATTGTGTCTTTTTTCCATAGTCCAGGATACAATCCGTTATGGTGAACATTCCATGTCTTTTTAAGAAGAACGTGTAATTTGCAGTTGTTAGGATACTGTTCCATTTAATAGATCTTCTGTTACAACTGTTGATTAAATTATGTAAAATGACATGATAAAATTGAAGTAATTTAATAAGCAATAGCTATTATTTTGCTATTAAAATAATGGATCACATTTTAAAAGTAATAGACAAAACAATACTGTTTTATATTTTCCCACTTATTTACCACGTGGGCACTCTTTATTCATTTCTATAATCCCAGGTTTTCATCTGACATTACCCTACACTGAAGAACTTCATTTGAACAAGTTAAACTCCATGCTTTTATAATTATATCATTGTATATATTTATATCATGTATACCTTAAAAAGAACCAAGAAAAAAAAGTACGATTTTGGCCTTCTCTTGCTCCCTGTCTCATGTGATGCCTTCTGACATGTTATGATGCATCAAGAAAGCTCTCACCAGATACTAGCACCTTGATACTTGATTTCCCAGTCTCCAGAATGATAAACCAATAAATCCCTGTTTATTATAAATTACCCAGTCCGTGGTATTCTGTTATAGATGATATACCATGACCAATTGAAATTTGTTCCAGGTGTGCAAGGTAAGTTCAACATTAATGCACCACATCAATAGGCTAAAGAAGTATCCCATTACCACATCAATAGATGCAGGAAAGAACTGACAAAATTCAACACTCATTTGTGATGAGTAACAGAGTAAAGTAAGAATATAAAGAAATTTTCCAACTTGATTAAATCCATATCCAAAAACCTACTAATACAGTTACTGTGAAGAAATTAGAAGCTTTCTTCTCAAGATCAGGAATAAGGAAAGACTGCCCTCCTGGCACTGCTTCTCAATATCATACTGGAAGTCCTAGCTAATGCAGAAAGATCCCAATAGAAATACAATTAATACAGATCAAGAACAAGAAATAAAACTGTCCTTATTCACAGACGACATAATTATCTATGTGGAAAATCTAAAAGAATTGACAAAAACAAACTTCAAAAACCAATATGAAATTATAGTAAAGTTGCAGGATTAAAGATTAATATGAAAATGTTAATCATTTTTTCTATATGCTATTGGTGAATAGATAGAACTTCAAATTAAAGCACATTATCATTTACATTAGCAGCCCCCAAATCAAGTATTTAGGTATCAATATTAAAAAGTATGTGTAACGTCTATATGAGGAAAACTACAAAACTCCAATAAAAGAAATCAAGAAAGAAGTAAATAGTGACATATTTCATGTTCATGGATATTTAAAAAACCAATATCATCAAAATTTTCAACTCTTTCTAACAATCTATAGATCAAATACAACGCCAATCAAAATCCCAGCAAATTATTTTGCAGATACTTATAAACTGATCATCAATTTAATGTGATAAGGCAAAAGACCCAGAATAGACTATTCAATATCGAAGGAGAAGAAGAAAGTCAGAGGAATGCCAGTGCTGGACTTCAGGAATTATAAAAGGCCACAGTAATCAAGACAGTATGGTATTGCTATAAATACAGGCAAATATATCAACAAAACAGAATGGAGAACTTAGAAATAAATCAATATAAATATAGCCAACAGATCTTGGATAAGGGAACAAAGGCAATTCAGTTGGAACAAAGTATTATTCTTAAGAAATGATGTTAGAATATCTAGATATCTACGTGCAAAGAATGAAATAGACATAGATCTTACATCTTTAGCAGAAGTTAGCTGAAAATGGATCACATACCTAAATAAGAAATGCAAAACTATAAAATTCCTAGAAGATACCATAGAAGAAAATCTAGATGACCTTGGGTATGACAGTGACTCTTTAGATATAACACCAAAACCATGAGCTGTGAAAGAAATAAGATAGACTTCATTAAAATTGAAGTTTTCCTCTCTGCAAGAGACACAGCCAAGAAAAATTTTAAAAAACTACAGAATGGGAGAAATATTTGTGAAAAACATCAAATAAAACAGGGTTATTCGTAATATACAAATAACTTGTAGAATCCAACAATAGGAAAACAAATAACCCAACTCAGAAATGGGCCACAGAACTTTAGAGACAACTCATCAAAGATACAAAGATGGTAAACAAAAGATGTTCACCATCATATGTCTTTGAAAATTGCAAATTAAAACAACAAGATACTATTACACAATTACTAGCATAACCAAATCCAAAACACTGACAACACCATATGCTGCTGAACATGCAGAGCCCCAAGAACTCTGATCTCATTCATTGCTGGAGAATGCAAAATGGTGCAGCCATTTTGGATGACAGTTTTGAAGTTTCTAGTATTCACCCAAAAGAATTGAAAACTTATGTCCATACAAAAATGTATAAACATGGATGTTTATAGTTCACTCATGTTTGACAAAACATGGAAACAACCAAGCTGTTCTCCAGTAGGTAAGCAGATACATAAACTTTGATAAAGCCAGAGAATGGAATATTCTTTAGTGCCAAAAAGTAATGTGTTATCAAGCTGTGAAAAAACATGGAGGAAACGTAAATGCATATTCCTGTATGAAAGAAGCCAACCTGGAAAGTTATCTACTATAATGATTTCAACTGTATGACATTCTGGCAAAGGTAAACTATGGAGACAGCAAACATATGGTGGTTGCCAGGGGATGAATAGGCACAGAGAACTTTTAGGATAGTGAAACTATTCTATATGACATCACAATGGTAGCTACAAGTAGTAAATACTTGTCAAAATCCACAGAATGTACAACATCAAGAGTGAAGCCTATTGTAACTTATGGATTTTGTTTGATAATGATGTGTCAGTGTAAGTTTATTGATCATAACAAATGTGGGGCTTGTCGATAATATGTGATGGCAGGGGGCTATGGGAATGGTTCTTCCTGCTCAATATTGCTATGAAGCAAACAATGCTCTAAAAATAAGTCTGTTGAAGCATAAGGAGGAACTAATCAATATTGAAATGAAAATTAAAACATAAACAATAAAAATATAACTTTATCAATAAACTAAAACATTTAAAGTGCAAAGTTTGATCAAGAATTTTAGCTGAAAAGAGACTTTTGAATCTTGTAAAAATGACTGTAACATGACAAACATATACTCACACCCAGAATGTCCATCTTTACTCATCCAGAAATAGCTGTCATTTAAGCAAAGAAAGGCTGAGAAAAAGGGATAGTGCCAGATTCTGATGAAGAATACAATGACAGGATTGTCTTATAATTTGAAACATTTGGAGAAGGAAGCCTATTAGAATTAAATGTATTCAAAATACTGAAGTCCAAACCATTGAACAATTTAGTTTTAAGTTTGGCACAATGAAGGGCAATTTAAAGTCTTTTATTTTAACTGAGTGTTTCCAGAAAACAGTTATTTCTTCTCACAAAAAGAAGCCCAGTGTATCTCATCTTTAATCTCTAAAATGACTTTAACGAAAAAATATAAGTAAATGAACAGTATTACAAAACACCGCTGGCATCATCTTTTTATCTGAAATGCCTCTATTGAGTCTCCAGAAAATTCTCTCTAAAAAGATAAATACCATAGGAAGGAAGCAAATCTCTTCTCCAAGATGCAGGATCAAATATTCTATTAAGGTAAATGAATCTCTATAGATGCTGAACTGTAACTTGGCTTCTGTACGGTTGTGAAAACTGTCCGTTGACTTCAGCAAAAGCAAGTCATTTCAGAGCAGAAGGAACCAGATTCATGTCTGAACCCTGCCAAAAAGAAAAGAAGAGAAAAACAAAGTCACAGAAGAAATCTGGAAAAAGAAAGCAAAGTCTTGTAAAATTTCTCAGTTGGACAGTGCCTAAGATGTCTTTGAACTTGACCTTCTCTCTTTGTTACTGAAGAACTGCTGCCACCTCATGGAGAGCTGAAAGATCTCATTTGGAAACATTGATTCTGCAAATCACATATTTTCACCTTACCTTTTCTTTTATAGAAAAACTAAAAAGAAAATAATGACACTATGAATTTCCCTAGAAAAGACCTTTACTTCCTGACATAATTTTCCTTTAAAATAACTAATTCAAACATTACATGGAACCTCATTAGTAAGTACACTATTTATGCTTTTATGCATCATTTAAATTTAAAAATAATTCAAATCTTGATAACCATAGTATTATATAGCACATATATATGAAAGGAATAAAATTTAATCTCATTTTAAGTGATTATTACTTGGTTCTAGATATACCATCAAACAAACTCTGTGTCCCAAACATGACTGTGCAGGAAATAGCCTGATGTAACAGGTTACAATTCTGCCCGGAACACACACTTTACAGACCTGACAGCTAAATTTCAAAATTTTGAGAGAAAAAATTTGAAATTGATTTTGATGTCCCTTGTTCAGCATGTTCCGTGCAACAACCTAACAAAGTCAAATTTCATTTTTTCCATGTTGTCTTTCAAATTTCAAGTCCTTTTCCAAACTATGTGATGTTAGCATTAAAAATAGGAACTAAAATAAAACAACAAGCTCATGTTCAAGGAGCTTTTATATCTTATTAAGAGAGCAAAACAATGTGGCTTTCTCTGAAGAAGTGCCAGAGTACAGATGGTGTTTCACACACACACAAAAATTACTTGTAAGGTGTAAATTTTATAAATAATAACCTTTGCTGGAGATTGAAATGAGATTTTTTAAGAGCTGCATGTTGGTCATTTGGAATTAGGTGAATTTAGGTGTTTCGATGTCCTTCCCTTTGAATGCTTCAGCCATGTCTTCTCCCTCATCAAATTTGTCCACAAAAGTGAGGTTTTGGCTATTTCTTCATCTCCCTTTGAATCCATTCAAACTTTGTACCCTGTTTGGGTCCACACACAAACTTTAATAAAGTTTGAAAACAAATCTGAATTCTTTAATTTTGTGTTTTGCATATCCTTCAAATTTTTTAAAAGTTAGAAGAAAAAATCTGTACTTAATTTGCTTTCAATTGTATTACCAAGTCTAGATTATATAGAAGTTTTAGAAATCTCCAAAGATGTTACACAGTCTATATATGTGAATATATACACATACACACAAACAGTATTACTTCAATGGCTGTTCATATTCTTGATGATATACTACAATTTCTACACTCCTGTCAAGTGCAAGTGGTGTTAAAATGAAATAAAAAGGACACAATTGCAATATTAACATCAAATTAAGAAAAATTCAAGGCCCAAAATAATTAAACAAGACAAATGAAGGATATTATGTAATGATAAAAGATGAAACAATTTTAAAAAATATCCATTGTACATCTTCACAAACGAAATAACACAAAGCTCAAACTTCCAGAGCTACCAAAATATGATAAAATCATCTATCATTTTAATATACTTTAATACAACTCTTTCAGATTTGTCAGTTCAGGCACAAATTTTATTAAATTAAATTTTATTAATAGATGTATCTGTGAAAAGCTTTGTTTTCTATAAACAGTATAGAATGTTCTTTACATACGTGGAATAGTTTGAAAAAATCAAATATCAATCTTATTATTTATTAGCTGTGTGCTCTTGAGAAAGTTACTTAATCTTTCTCAGTTTCCATTTCTTTATGTGTACAATAAAACTGTTACATCTACTCACTGGGTTATTGTAAAGTTTTAACGACTAATGAGGAAAAGACAAACCTAGGATATAGTACCAGTGTTCTTGCTAATCATATTTCTTCTTGATCTTTTTCTTCCCCAACTTTAGTACTAAATACTCTTTTACTCCATTTTTATACTACTTCCCTCTACTTGGGAAAACCTTAGACCCCAAACTGAGTTACCCAACATACTTCAACATTACTGCAGCTTAAGTGAGTCAGGTATCTCACTGAGCAGCATGCCAGATGAACTGCTCCTGTCCTGGCTGTCCTGTGTTATTCAACAGCAAATCTAAAACAAATGATGATAAAGTATGAGCAAACCAACCAGAAAACCCAACAAATTAAATTTCTGGCCAAGAAAACCCTAATGGACATCAAAAAGTAGAAAGATTTATGTTTCATATTTGTAACCAAAATTGAATTATTAACTAGAAGTTTACAACAAGAAGGAAAATAACTTTAAGGGGGAATAAAGTCCTTACAATATGAAATTAAGACACACTGTTCAAAATAGTTTCTACCCTAAGATGTATTAAAACTAATACTACAAATAAAAAGGATAGTAGCAATCAATCTAGAGCAGGTTGTGGTGGAATGTACCTACAGTCCCAGCTATTTGGAAGCTGAACTAGGAGGATCACTTGAGTCCAGGAGTTCAAGAATGGCCTGGGCAACCATAACAAGACCCATCTCAATAAAGAAGAAAAACTCAACTGTATGATGCACGTACACACACACACACACATGTACACACGTATACACATGCATAAGAACTGAATAAATGGAAAGACATGTCATGTTTCTGGATAGGAAGACTTTTTAAAGTATCACTTTTATAAGCATATAAGTTTAATGCAGTTTCTGTCAGAATTCCTTAGGACTTTACTTTGTGACTGAGTAGAATGATTGCCATAATAATTGTTAAGAACTATTGAGGAGGGGCTGGAGCAGTGGGTTAGTAGTTACAGCAGTTGCCTGGCATGTGCAAGGACACAGGTTTGAACCCCAGCACCACGGACACAACGACGTAGCAATGAAAACTAAATAAAATTCATTCTTTCTCTCTCACTATGCCTCTCTCTTTTAAAAAAAAAGTTTGAAAAAAATATTGAAAAAAGAACTTGCTTTATAAACATACTATAAGTCAAAACAGTTATAATTTGGGCATAGGAGTTCCTTAGTGGACCAGAATAGATTTTAGAAGCAGATTCAATTGTGTATAGGAATGTATCCTTTCATTGAAAAAGCACCCATGATCCGTTTAGTACCAGGGCTTCCTTGCTTTCATACCACCTCAAACATAAGTACATAGCTATAACCTTGACCTATCTCCCAATTTCAAGGTCAAGAGTCTCTCTGACATTTCTTGCCTTTCCAGTTCACTTGCCTTGGCATACTCATACCAAAATATTTTACCTATTAGGAACTCACAACCTTTGATTCTACCTACCTCCCCCAAACTTCTATCAACAATTTTTTGACCTCACGTCCCCTTTATCCAGTTCATATTCTATAATGAATCATTGTAATATTTATCTCTTGTGTTTTTACTTCAAATAACTTACACATCTATTTTCCCTTTCACTCCCTTGGAAAAAAAAATTTCAGCCCTGGTCAAATTCAACTTCCTACTCACGCAGTGGCCCTCACTGAACATACTAAGAGAAAAATATACAAATGGGTTAGTCTCTATTATTTAGTACAAATTTTAATCTCTTTGTACTGCTTCTCAATTCTATTATGTTCAACAAGTAAAATTTATTTCCTACTTATATTTCTTTTTTTTTTCAGGTCAGGGCTGAGGACCGAACTTGGGGCCTTTCACATGCTAGGCAAGCACTCTGCCACTGAGCTAAATCCCTGACCCCTACTTTTTTTTTTCCTACTTTTAGATGATTATCCCCCATCTTGTCTTTCTGAATCATTCTCCACTAATTACTTTAGTGATGACTTCTTAAAAACATGAATAACACAGAAACAAATGGAAGAGAAATCTACCATACCCATAACTACCATACCCAAACCCCCATGCCCGTCCACATCTATGGTCATATGTTCTTTCACGTAAGGCAGCACTATTTTTTCTTCTATCTAAAACCACCATCTCCACTCAAGCAGTGAATTTCATCTTTTCTCATCTACTCAAGAACTTTGTTCCTCATAGCTATTCTTACTTTCAAATAGAGCATTCCTGTCAACATACAAACATTCTGTAACACCCCCCATCCAATCTCTTCTGGGACCCAATTGTCCTTCCATGTACGACTTCACTCCAGCAAGGACTCTACTCTCTGCTTCCACTTTCTCCTTTTCCAGTTGTTCTTTAACCCACTCCCACCAGACCCTTAACTCACCACACCTTTAAAAGCTGCTCAGGTCGGGTGCAGTGACACATGCCTGTAATTCCAGAGGCTCAGGAGACTGAGGCAGGAGGATTGCAAATCCAAAGCCAGCCCGAGCAATTTAGCAATGCCCTAAGCAACTTAGTGAGACCCTGTGTCAAAATAAAATATTAAAAGGGCTGGAGATGTGGCTCAGTGGTTAAGTACCCCTGGGTTCAATCCCTGGTACCAAAAGAAAAAAAAAAAAGTTGGCAACATCACCAACAACCTTTAGATTACCAAATCCAAATGGGAATTCTCTGTCCTCTCAATCTCAGCAGCATCTAGAATACATCTAAAAGCATTTTATATTAGAGGGCAGCATCGTCTGTGGATTCAGACTCCCGGTCTTGAATCAGCTGTGAGTACACGGCAAGTCCTTTATTGCCCAGTGCCAAGGATTCTCCATTTGTAAGAGGAGGAGGATGGTACTAGTCTAACACTACCTGAAAGGGTTCTGGAAGGATTCCGTGATTTAGTGTGAGTGAAGTACTTTGTGAATGCCTGGCAAACCGTTAGCATTCAATAGGTGTTGGTGATAATTACTACTGAGTGTTCCCCTTCTTATGCAAGCCTTTCCTTCTATTAAATTTCTATTAACATACAACATAGCTCCTGACTTTTCTGGCAACTTCTCGGTCTTCTTTGCTAGATCTTCTCTTCTAGTCTCTGACTGGCAAAAAGTGGTCAGAGTTTTTTACTTAGCACTTTCTACATATAAATATTTTCTCCCTCAGGTATTGCACATTTGTGTCTATACTTTACATTTATGTACTGATGATTCTCAGAGATACGTATTTCCACCTCTGTCCTCTCCCCTGATCCCTAGATGTAAATCTTTATTCAAAATTTCCATTTGGATATCCATAGGCAACTCAGATTTAAGTAAGCACATATGAATTTTCTTCTCCAAATCTGTTTTTATTTCTCATCCTATAAAGAAGTGCCATTACCCAGTTGTTAATGTTAAACCCCTAGGAATCATCCTTTGATTCCTCTCTTCTCATCTGCTTCTCCATTCAGTCTATTAGAAAGTTTTACTGTATCAATTTTCAGAATATAGTTTTGCATTGATTGATGACAGGGATCCATGCTTGAGAAGTGTGTCATTAGTTGATTTTGTTGTTGCACAAACATCTTGGAGTGTGCTTACACAAACCAAAGATGGCTTCATCACTAGGCAGTATAATCTTATGGGTTCAGTCATGTAAGTGGTCCATCATTCACTGAATTGTCATTATGTGGTACAGTAATGAAAACCTTGGATCTGAGAACATCTTAGCACCTTTAGTCTAATCCACTAGCATCCCTTCATTAGACTTTTGCATCATCTGCCTTACACTTCTTCCTTACTTACAGAACTTTTATGTCCTTGGAAACAGTAATGTACCTAACCTAGACTCTATGTTCTAGCTTTCTGTATAGTTAGGTGGCCAGGTGATTACATTGCAGTCAGGTATAGAAACAAAAACAGAAGTATTATGCAAATCTTTAAGAAGTCTCTCCAAAGGGAGCTCACCCAGAGTATGCCCTTTTCTCTCTCCTCCCTGCTGCCTGGTATATGAATATGATGAACAGAACTATTTTCTTCTAACCAGTTTAAACCATGAGGTAGTTTTGAGGATGAAAACCTAAAGGATGGAAATGGTGAATGAAGCCACCAACAGTCTTGAATGATCATTTCCGGGCTTCTCATATATAAGAAAACCCTGGCATGCTTAAACAATTACTATTTCGAATTTTGCTAGATACAGAGGGATCTAATCCTAAGTAATACAACTCCTTTCTTTTAAGCTTGTCACTGGCTTCCTATCACACTTGGCATGAAATTCAAACTTCACTAAGGTCTACAAGTTCTATGTGGTCTTTCACTAACTTGCCATGGTCCATAAATATGGCCTTGTTTATACTCCAAGCTCTCCAAACTGGATATGCTCAGGCCCTTTCACATTTGTTGGTAGCTCTGCCAGGAATGCTCTTATTTCATATTTATGCATAGCAGAATTTTCTTGTTACTAAGGTCTCTGCTCAAACACCGCTGGCTCAGAGAGGACCTGCTGCAAACTACTGCACTTTTCACCCACTTACAGAGGTTATTTTTTTCTAGCTCTATTTGCTATTTCAAAATCACATAATTTGTTTACTGTTTTTCCACTCTACTAAACTACTCCAGGGGACTGACTTTGATTTATTCACCCTTCTATTTCTATGACCTAGCAGTGTCTGGCAAATAGGAAGTATGAAATATATCTTTGCTAAATAAATTAATGAATCATGGAACTTACATTTAAGACAAAAAGGCTTATTTAATAAACTGTGTTGGTATAATTTGCTATCAGCTGGAAGAAAATAAACATCATCAAACACCATTAACTGCTGATGGATAACATACCATAAAATGTAAAGACAAAAATAAACAACAAAATTATGAAATAGCAGAAAAAAAGGTATAAGAATATTTGTATAAATTGGGATGGGATTGCCTTCTAAAGTAAAAGCGAAATCCAGAAACCATGAAAGGAGAGGATAGCTTTATGCACAGGAAAATGAAATAATTAAAAAACAAATGACTATTCTGACTCCTTAGGAGGGTACACCCAAGCACACATTGGTTCTTATACTTTCTGAAGAACATGTTAAAAATACACTAAAGGAATTTAAGAAAATAATTTTTAACTGAAAAGCCTTTGAAAAAAATCATACTGAGATATTTCTATCAATTTATAGTAAATGGGAAAAATATGGATAAAAGAGGAGAAAAAGGAAATCTAGAATAAGTACTTAGAAACTGCCAATAGCAGCCAGAGAAAATCTGCTTGGTGATTGCCAAGCAAGCCCTGGTCAATGAAGAGGGAACCAAACATAATGTGCAAGGGAACCTTTTGATAACATGAATGCTGTATATCCTGTGATAGTGTTTACACAAGCATACATGTTTATTAAAGCTCACCAGAATGTCTTACAATGGGTATATTTTACGTAAAATACACCTCAATAAAGATTTTGAAAATTACCTTGGGAACTTATCCTCTGAAGATACAGAACAATTCGTAAGATTATTCACTGGAGCTTTATTTATAATTGAAAATATTACAAACATGTGTAACTGTTTAAACTATACAATCCAGTTTATTATGCAATGCAGTTTGTGTAGCTATAATAAAATAAGGAAGAACTCTATGAATTTGATTTATAAAGTAACTTTTCAGGTTACATTCTAAAGTAAAAAAGGAAGATTCAAAAAGAGTATACAGAATGCTACTTTCTGCAAAAAGGAAGAAAGGAAGAACAAATCAGAACCTACAGTTAATGACTATCTGGGAAGTGTGAGAGAACAGGATGAAGTACAGAGGAAAGATCATATGGCTTCTCCAATGTATCTTTTTATATAGTATCAAATTTTAACAATACCAATATTTTAATTATTCAAAGATTAAAGGATGAAACAAATCAACTTAATTTGCATCAAATTGATAATAAAAACCACACAGAAAAAAATACGAATTTATTCAAGTAATTTGAACATCTGACTCTATATGCACAGTGAGATACCACCTAAGGACCAAAAAAAAAGTGCAAATAAATAAATTTTCATATTTTATTAAATTGTGGTTGGTAGTCCCTTTGGTGCTCTAATCCTGAAATGATTTTCTAAGTGATTTAATCATGCTACTGTTAATGAATAGTGTACTGTGCAAGAGATAAGTACAAACAGACATGTTTATAAACATATATGATTAAGGGTCTCACATGGTATGATAAGGTTTATTACTGTTGTTTTAGAGAAAACTTTGACGCATGGAAATATTTAGCTTAAAATTCCTAGTGAAGAAAATATGGCTAAAGGAATGCAAATCCAAAAAGGACAAATGTCTTGCAGCCAGGGACCTATACTATTTTGTGACACAGCAAGCTCAATGCTTCAAGTTCCTTTTACACGTGTTGAATTCAGAGTTCTGAGACGCCGGATGTTGTGTAGTTCAGGTGAAACCTCTCGTCAATATTCATTCAGTCTTCACAAAGAAGGGAATCTGGAGCATTCTCCACAGGCACCTCATTTGCAATTACCTGTTCCACCTCTCTACTTACAACTCACTCCTGATTTATTTCCAGTTCACTTTTCTAGACTTGCTGCTTAAAATGACAAAAGATATTGTAAAATAGACCACAACTGTTTACAAAAGCAGAACACCATACACATATGCACACACAGAATGAGAGTTACTCAGAAAAAAATTTTTGTGTGGTATTGCATATAGGCCCCAGGGACACTCTTATCACTGTGTACGTCAGCAGATCTTTTATTTTTATTTTTAAATTTCAAAACAGTGTCTCATTAACTTCTAGAGGCTGGCCTTGAACTTGTGATCCGAATGCCTCAGTCTTCTGACCTGCTGGGATCACAGGTATGCACCATCACTCCCAGTAGAAAAATAATTTAAAAATTATTTTTAAATGGAGTATGTCCAGTTTTGTTCCAGAAAAAAATGGATTCTAGCAAGAAAAAACAACATTGTTTCCTTACCTGATTTATACAAACGGACTCACAAAAGAACAGAAAAGCTGAGATCAATAGTCAAAGTATGCTAATAATTAACTTCTAAATGATGTACCCTGGGCTTTACGATTCCTAATTCATTTAATCCTCATAAGCCTATGGTGTTTTTGAGACCAATATTATGCCCAGTTCCACTATAAAGAAACTGAGGTTAAAAGGTTAATCAGACTGGGCTGGACTATGAGCCCAATTTTATTCCAAAAGACCAAACTTAACATTGTTACACTGACTTCTGGCAAACTTGCAATAAACTATCATTTTTTAAAAATTACATATTACAGCACATAGAAAAAGACAGAAATCTTGCCAATTTTTTGAATCTACTCAAATATGGAGTTGGCAACAAACGAAACACAACAGCTCAGTCTCACTCTGACACATAGGAGAAAATCAGAAGGTGACAGATCTTGGTGGGAGTTTGGCATATAGAAAGCTAAGAGTTGGCCTTGGACAAAGCTAGGAGGATCTGGCCTAGGACCTGCACATCTGAGTCACTTCTATTCAAAGCTAATACCAGGAATGTTTCCTCCAAATACTTGTCAGAGATCAGATTCAAAATGATATTAAATTTTTAAATGCTTATTACAATTTCCCCTGCATAAATATATAAACATTTTAAAACTATTAGGGGTTTTTTTGTTGTTGTTGTTGTTATTTTGCCTAGAAAACTAGAGAAACCCTACTTTGAATAAGCTACCTAGTTAAATTAAGTGGCTGGACAGACCTAGAAAACTGAGTATCTTCTCTTTATTGGTGACAACTCTGTAAGTTCTGAAATGAAAAAATAATGTTCCACTCACTGATTAAAAAAAATTCCTAGGAAAAATTTTAATCAAGAAGGTATAGGACTCGGGCTAGAGCGGTGGCTCAGTGGTTATGGCACTTGCTTGACATACGTGAGGACCCAAGTTCAAACCCTAGCACCACATACACAGTGAAGTCTTGGAGCAATGAAAGCCACATGAAAAACTAAATAAAACTGATTCTCTCTTTAATTAAAAAAAAATACAGGACTTATGTGAAGAAAACTATAAATTACTGAAAAACAGCATGGAATTTGAATCATACAAAAAAAAAGTACCATGTATCTTAACAGCATGTCTTGTCATTATTTAATATTCTCACAATTAATGCAAATAACAGGTGGTTTCAATTTGAATGCCAAGTTTTAAAAATTGATTAAAATCAGTACACTTTTGGGTTTTAAAAGCTTACTAGCATGTAATATTTCAAATAAATTCAAAAGACAAATCATGGATGAAGATTATGTGATATGTATTACCAAGACTACTATCCATATTATATTTTAGAAATAGTTCTTTCATATGAATATATATTTTAAAAGGCCCCATCAACAGGAAAAATGAACAAAGGCTATCTTTAGACTTCATTTGTTTATAAAAAAAAAAAAGCCTCACAAGTGACTAAACTTGGGCTGGAGCGGTGGCTCTGCAGTTGGGAGTGCTAGGCTGGGATGCACAAGGTCCCAGGTTCAAACTCCAGCACCACATACACAACTAAGTGTCTGAGAAACAAAAGCCAGATGAAAAATAAATAAATAAAACTGATTCTCTCTCGCTCACTCTCAAACAAAAAAGAACCCAAGTAACTCAACTTTATATTATAAAGACATGATCAAGGGGCTGGAGCCGTGGCTCAGCAGTTTTGGCGCTTGCCTGGCAAGCACAAGGACCCGGGTTCAAACCCCAGCACCACGTACACAACTAAGTGTTGGAGCAACGAAGGCCAAGTGAAAAACTCAATAAAGTTGTTTCTCCCTTTCTCTGTCTCTCTCACTGTCCCTCTCTCTTTAAAAAAAAAAAAAAAAAAAAGACACGATCAAAAACTTGGCTTTATCAGGCCCCTGAGGCAGTCAGACAGTGGCGCCATTCTAATTTTTTTTTTAAAGCACACAGTAAAACACATAGGATTAAAGAAAACCAATTATACTGAAATACATTACAAATTTAAGAGCCCCTAAAATATAGGGACAAAGTAGATTAGACACTTAGGGGAATGTCAGCTCTGAGGAAAGTAGCTTTCCCAGTAGCATTTCAGCTCACTGGGAAAAGGCTTAATGTATAGGGTGGCATATCTGACAGTCCACATGGGGAAGAATTAAATGGTTCCTTAACCTATGCTAAACCAAAGTGAATTCTAAGTTATTACAAATATGAAGGAAAACACCCAAATGTCAAACAAGGTTAAAGAGACTGTATGTATACTCTTAAGAGTTGGGGAATCCAGGGGCTGGAGCGGTGGCCTGGCGGTTACGGCGCTTGCCTGGCAAGCGCAAGTCCCCAGGTTCAAACCCCAGCACCCATGTACACAACTCAATGTCAGAGCAACAAAAGCCATGTGAAAAACTCAATAAAAATTGATTGTCTCTGTACCTCTCTCTCTCACACTGTCCTTCTCTCTTTAAAAAAAAAAAAAAAGAGTTGGGGAATCCAGATGATATAAAATATACATATTTTAATCTGTAGGGAAAACATAGGACAAAGAACATTTTTAAAAAACAGCTTAGGTTGAAAAAAATGCTTACAAGTTACACATAAGAATACCTGTATTATACGGAAAACTCACATACTGATAAAAAAAAAACACAAACTAAACAGAAAAAATGTCAAAGGATATGAATAATCATTTCAAGAAAGACAACTCCAAACAGGTTACAAATGAGAAAAATTACTCTTTAGAAAATGCAAACAAGGGGCTGGAACTCAGTGGTTATGGCGCTTGCCTGGCATGTACAAGATTGCAGATTTGAACATGAGCACCACGTACACAACCAAGTGTCTAAGCAATAGAAACCACATGAAAAACTAAATAAAATTGATTCTCTCTCTCTCCATCCCTCTCTCCTTTAAAAAAAATGCAAACTAAAATAACAGTTGTGCATCAAAAATTATATCATGGGCTGGAGCGGTGGCTCAGCGGTTTCGGTGCTTGCCTGGCAAAGCTGGGGTTCAAACCCCAGCACCATGTACACAACTAAGTGTTGGAGCAATGAAGGCCACGTGAAAAACTAAATAACGTTGTTTCTCTCTTTCTCTGTCTCTCTCACTGTACCTCTCTCTTTAAAAAAAAAAAAATTATATCATAAAAATATTCCAGTGGTAAAAGCTAAAAATATGAGAATACCTCTTAAAGCTGATGGGGAATGCAGGGGACATGATTACAAATTGCAAATGGGAATGTGAATTGTTAGATTTTTGAAAAGCTATCAGCAAAATATATTAAAAATAGCTTCTTTAACCCAAGAATCCAACTGTTAGATCTAACAAAAAGATATGAGTACCATAATATTTACTGCTGTACTATTTGCAGTGGCAGAAAAAATGGAAACAGGATAATGAATGATGGTTGAAAAAACTGTGGAACATCTATACCATGGAATATTAATATCATACAACCATTGAAATGAATGTTACATGTATATAATATGATGGCTTAAGCTGGTTTGGAGGGATTTTCATAATCTATTGTTAGGAAGAACAACATCATGAGGAGATGAATATACAAGGATCTCGGTTTTTAAACAACATTCTTTAAATGGAAACAAATTGTAACTACATATAAAAAAGATATATGTGTTTGTACATATATGCCTGATTATAGAGGCATGGAAAAATGCAGAGAGAGCACACAGGCCAGATAGTGATACTGATACCTTGGCATGGAGAGGGGTGAAAGGGAATGCTTGGGTGACAAAAGAAATTAAACAAGAGAACACAAGACCTTATAAATCAAGCAGCCCTGAAACAGAAGGTTATGACATCAACTCAGTGTTCTGTGTACATACATGGAAGTGATCTCACTGAAACGCTAGTGTTTGAGAGCACTGGCTTTTCAAGTGTAAGATTTGTCTCTTCCTAGTGCATGTAAACATCCGCAAACAGGACTCGACGTACAAAGACCCCTAACAATAAGAAAAACACATGTACTTACACAGTATAAATTTAATTGTAAAAAAAAATCCAAATTGAACTGACTTAAACAAAAAAGGAATTCACTGGCCCACATAAGCGAAAGCTCAGAAATATATCTTGCTTCATTCCAGGGGTTCCAGATTTCATCAGGGCTCCAATTTAGATGTCCTCTCATTTTCTTGGTACTTCTTCAGGCTGACTTCATATTAGAAAAACTAGCTGAGGAAGAAATTTACTCGTCACAGCATGCTTTCTGCAAGAAGACATGTTTCCAATACCTGAGGAAGCCTCAGCAAATATCTTCTTGCATCTCAGTAGTCTGATGTGGGTCAGGTGCCCCTCCTTAGACCATTTACTACTGGTGAGCAGAACACTGTTTAAAAGGCAACTGGATCAGTCAACGTAGATAGCTGAGCATATAACAATGCCCCCCAAACCACATGCATAATTATTTCTGGGGATGTAGAGGGGTTACCCAAACAAACAGTGAGGTTGTGTGGTATTGGTTAAAGAAGGAAGTAGACCCTGATAGGTAACCACAACACACATGAACAAGGAATGAAAACTAAAATCTAGTAAGATATGATGAGGGCTCAACCTTACTAGCAATTGAAGAAATGTGAATAAAACTATATAATTTATTGTTTATCAGCTTAAAAAAAGAAAGAACCTGTATTCATATGAGACAGTAAAGAGTCAAGACAAAACAGGTACCATACTACTACTCAAATGTGTTCGCACACCCATCAAAATGTATGTGTGCACACAATTATGTATGTATTCGAGACAGCTTTATATAACACTTAAGAAAACTTTATACTACAATCAGAAACACTAGTGATTCTTAAACATGAAACAATAAGCTAGCAATCAAATTAGTAAAATTTAAACTCTACAAAAGAAGTTCACCTTTTTGTCTTCCAACCTGATAGATGTTCCCACTTAAAAAAAAAAAAAAAAGATTCCTGAGTAATTCTATACTCCTTATTCCCAAGTTTGACTTAGTCTATGAGACTAAGTCCATCGATGTCTATGTATTCTCTTCTTTCAACATCTTACACAAAACCTGGGATGAAGTCTATAGTTGACTATTCATAGAAGAATTCATAAGAACCAATAAAATGTCTTCTGAAAACTGATTACATGCTCTATCTAATGAGGAAAAATACATGAACAAAAAACTTTCTAGGGAGCTGGAGAGGTGGCTCAGCAGTAGAGTGCTTGCTTGACATATGAAAGGACCCTGTTTTGAAACCCAGCACCACCCAACTAAGTGGCAGGAAAACAAAAAACAGATGAAAAAATAAAATTAATTCTCTCAAAAAATATATTTTTAAAGTATTATTAGCAAAAAAAAAAAGGTATTATTAGCAAAATGGATCCTGAAAAATAGACATCTAATGCTTGAGTACTAAAATTATTAATCTGTAATACTAATAGGATTGCTGTCCCAGGTCACTTGAAAAAATACACACCTGTATCTAAAAATACAGGATATGAGGTAAGTCTGTGCTATCCCACTCGTGAAACAAGTAATGGTGTAAGAACTCTCTTAAGAGCTTGAGGACAATCTAACACTTAGTATAGAATTATGCATATTTCAAGTATGTAAACTATAATACATCAAAATCAAGTCTAATTCCACTACACTCAATCAGAAATGTCAATAAAGTATGAGTTTATAGATGGAAATTAAGTATTTGAAATAGAAACACTCCACCACCAGATTTTTACTTTAATCAAAAGACTATTTCCAAATTAATTTTTTTTTTCAGGGCTGAGGATCGGGTCTTGCGAGTGCTAGGCAAGTGCTCTGCCACTGAGCTAAATCCCCAACCCCCCAAATTAATTTTTTAATATCCAATTATAAATAGCGAGGTAAGGTGCCGTTAAGTCTCCTCTTTAAATTTTAACTAAATTAGGGATGAGGGACCATCTACTCCACTAACTAAACATTTAGATCAAATAACATGGGATAGCTTTACATCAATGGGATTTACTTTATAGCCAATGAATTTGAAATATTTCAACATAACCAAAGAAAATGATAAAGAAGTAGGGGTACTCCCTTAAGCTGGCTGTTTTAAAACAAAAAGCTAGCAACTAGTCATAATTAAAAGAGCAATGAATCAGATAACAGTATGGGGTAAGGTGTGAACATCCCTTTGCTGGAATCCAGCTTGATCTGATTAGCTGTCTGACCTCTGTAAGTTATCTAATATGCCTGTATCATTACCTTCATTAAAATGGACACAAAAGGAGCACCAATCTCCGAAAGCTGCTGTAAGTTTTAGTGAATTAAAATGAATTTAATGAATTAGGATGGCACCCACCATCAAGGAAGCTTTCAATAAATGTTAACTATTACCCAGAAATTGAAAAGTTAATTTGTTTAGGTATATCCTGGAACTCCTAGAACTCAAAATGCTGTATTCTAATTGTTCTACTTTGTATCATCTTCAAAAAGTTCTTCAAGACTACTTCAGATTATTCTGAAAAGAATTAACAAAATCCTGTTATATGGGTGCCTGATTTTAGATATTACAACCATCCCACATACAAAACTTCAGTACAGGGGCTAGAGTGGTAGCTCAGCAGTTAGGGCACTTGCCCGGCATGTGCGAAGACGCGAGTTCAAACCCCAGCACCACGTACACAATCAAGTCTCCGAGCAACAAAAGCCATGTGAAAAACTAAACAAAATTGGTTCTTTCTCTCTCTCACTGTCCCTCTCTCTTCAAAAAAAAATAAAAATAAATAAAGATAGAATCAATTAAAAAAAAACTTTAGTATAAAACATTAAGCTTCCAACATAGAGTAAAACGAAAGACACATAAATAAGAGAATTTAAATACCACTATATTCAAATGTTCCTCAGCTAATGGGAGTAAAAGGTGAATGTATAATACATCCTACACAAATGCTTCTAGGGAAAGCAGGCTATATTTATTCAAAAACTACAAAAGATTACAATATAAATCTAGCCAAGAAAATTAATTTTTTAAAATTATATTCTAGTGACTCATATGCATCCAAATTCTGACCAAATCAAGACAATAACCCAATGCACAGAAAGGCCACTGTACCACTCAAGAAGCCAGAAGCAATACACACAAGTTTTATCGATATAGACTACGTAATACACAAATCTAAAGTTTAATGTAACATGAACAAATCATAAGTACACAGCCAACTACATTTATCTAACATTATATAAGTAAATGCTTTATATTTAGTAAAATATACAGAATGTATAAAATCTTTAATCACATGTAACGTAGACTTATTTGTGTAAACCAAGTAGAAAGTGAGGTTTTTACATGTGAGGATGTACATCTCAGAAAGAACCCAACTTGAAGTAAATTTATTAAGACACATATCACAAAGGTCCACAAAATGTTTATCATTGTACACTGGGAATAAACTGCCAAGAAATTATCAGAATCTTACTGAGGGGTATTCTAGTGCCTAACCCTGAAGGGCAAATTACTTACTGGGGGGCTTAAAATAGCAGAGATCAATGTAAATTAAATAACACATGGATGGAAGAAAACATAAAATGTACAATAGCAAGAGGTTAGAAAACTGAATACAGCAGAAAGATTTATTAATGTGTACAAGTTGGTTTTGACAAACTATTGGTTACTTGTTACAATAGATCATCAGAGTTTCATTGCAACAACATTTTCCCACACAGGTCAGAATCTGAAAACAGTATGCCTTTCTCAAATTGTCATTTAGTGTTTTGTCCCCCAACCCTCAAAGAACAGAAATGGGTTTTTGAATATCAATTAGCCATTTATAGAAGTCATAACATACAGATATTCATAAACATTACACAAGCTATTACTGGTTACCTGGACAAACACTACCAACATTTATGAAAAAAAAGATATTGGTTTTTAAAGTGGTAAGCACTAAAAGAGTTACAATAAACACACTATTCATGTCCTTCTGAAACTCCAAAGAGGGAAAACCTTATTGCCATTCTGTCAAACACCACATATCTAAAAATACTGTGCAAAGGATTCTGAATCCAATGTACATATCAGAGGATTAAAACTCCAGTTAAACAACTGAGCTAATCAGTGAAGTAAATTAAAAGGTAATACCAAACTTCTTTAACTTATCAGTACCATTTTTAGAAGCATCATCAGAACAAATAGAAGATTTAATTATGAATTGGCCTGGGCTACATTCTGTACTGAGAATTTTGCTTAGTACTAAAAAAGAATCTCAAACATCCTAGAAAAGCTGTGGAACCATGCTCTCTGTTATTCCTCAAAGGAAATTTAACAGGTTTGGTGATACCTGTATATACCTCCCATGGTTCTAGGAGTTCTATCTACATACCAAGTAATTCAGTAATTGACAGGAACATTTAAGCCAAAAAAAAAAAAAAAAAAAGTAAAGCAGACTTTGCATTGACATATACTAGAGAGACGGATGTTTAAAAAAATTACATGATAAATGTAAATCATAAAATCAAATGTCCTTGTAAAGGTACACCTATTTTATGTTACATATAAAACTGTAGATTGCAAACTGTGCATGCTTACCATAACATTTTACCTGGGAAAGCCGATGAGTAGAATTTCTTGCAAATATTTACTGCCATGATACAAAACAATTATGTGCAAACTGCAAGGTCCCTAAAATAGCAGTTAGAGTTTATATACAGAAAGATGTCACTATCTGATCAAATATGCAAGAGACGGAATTTCCCAGAGTTCATAACACAGAACAATAACCACCGCAGGCTCCTCCTCCATGGCTCTCTTCCACGTGTGACAATTTGACTCCTTTATTCTGATTCTCACTTTCCCACAGTCCAGGTGTCTGAATAATCTTTTCAACAAGTTCTTCAAAGGCACATTGTACACCATCACAGGTTTTTGCACTTGCCTCTAAAATTCAAGGAAAAAGGTCATAATATATCCCTTCAGGCAATATTCCCATCTTTTCCTGGAGAAAACTTACAGTATAAATATCGGTCTATAATATATCGAGAGCCCATTTAGCAATTTGTCCTCACAGGTTTAATATTAGTGAATTTCAACTCTAAAACTGAGTTACTTAAATTTTATTCATAAGAGGACTGGCATATAAGCCCAGGATTTTGTGAATGAATTAGAACTTATAAAGCCCTACTCAAATATTATGTCCAAGTTTTTTCCTTAGTTTTTCAGTTAACTTTTAAAATGAGCCCTGAAGCAGATATTATTCCTATTTTAAAATACGGAAATTCATGCCCTGAGTTTAACAATTACCCTGATGATTCAGTACATGCAACCAAATAGCTACAGGTGGTTGGATAAAATGATAAACAACCATGAATACTGGCCCCAACTTTATTTATGCTCATGAACCTCAAGCAGACACGCAGCACCGCTTCCTAACCTTAACTTTCCTAGTGCTTACCTTTCTCTTTCTCTTGAAGTTAATACTTTTATTCCTTTATCTTACTACTCCTTTACCTGATGATCTTAGAACTTGGGGCCTTGTGCATGCTACATGCATACCCTACCACTGGCCTATATACCCAGGCCCTGACCATCA
Organism: Aplodontia rufa; assembly: GCA_004027875.1. Taxonomy (NCBI): domain Eukaryota; kingdom Metazoa; phylum Chordata; class Mammalia; order Rodentia; family Aplodontiidae; genus Aplodontia; species Aplodontia rufa. Next base: position 36,000 of record PVKS010003313.1, on the reverse strand, counting down.
GGCATTATACAAAGAAAAAACAAACTGGCAAGAACAAACTGATCATTCCACTAAATATAAATTTACCAAGCTAATAACTGCATTAGTATCTTCACTCCTGTTACAATGGATAAATTCGCTCCTACCTAAATCCCCTTCAATAGCTCCGGAACTCCATTCTTTCTCATGCTCTCCCTCTTCTCTAACATATCAATCACCCTTAAAGTCTGCCAAATTATTTCCCATCTTATTAAAAAAAATACATGGACTTTCCCTATAACTCACACATTCTTGCAACCATCCACTTTCTCCAATCACTTTGGAAATTGTTCCAGAGTGTTATATATAGAAGCAACTTCTATATATATCTCACATTCTTTTCTTCAAGTAATAGCAGTCCTTCCTTATCCAAGGGATATAAGCACCAAGACACCCCAATATTTGCTATGTTTTTTTCCTACATGTATGTACCTATGATAAAAGTTTAATTTATGAATGAGGGAGAGTAAGAGATTTGCAACTAATAATAAAATAGAACATAACATAACAAGTTATTTTAATATGCTATTTGAAACTTAAGAATTGTTTATTTGTAAAATCTTGCATTTAACATTTTTAGATCAAGGCTGACCATGGGTTACTGAAAATGTGGAGAGGTAAACTGCATAAGGCTCTTGTTCCCTACCACTCCATTAAAACCATTCTTTGTAAAGCCACCAGCACTCTTTGTATTGTTAAATCCAAATTCCTATCCATGCTATCCTTATTTGACATCTTTCAGTGATATTGCTAATCACTTACTCTTTCTTTAAATACTCTGTTCACTTGACTTCTAGGACACTGACTATTCCTGGTAATCCTCCTAACTTACTGCTATGCCATTCACAGCCTGATCTGCTTGCTGGCACCTTTTTCTGATTTCTAAATGTTACGAGTGCCCCAAGGTTCAATCTTCAGATCTTTTCAATCTCTATTCTTTAAATGATCATTCCAATCAGAAGACCTTAAATGCAACTGAAATGTGGATGACCAGCACATCCACAGGTTATCTGAAAAAAATGCCTCCTTCTTATGTCTAAGCAAAATTCTTGACTCCCTACTTCTCTATCCCAAAACCTGCTCTTATTTCAATCTTCCACATCCCAATTAATGTCAGTATAATCTACCTACTTGCTCATGCCAAAAACATGGAGTTGTCTCTGACAGCTCTCTTTCCTTATCCTCTACACCCAAACCATCTACATATCCTGTCAATTTTAAGTATTTCCCAGAATTGCTAACTTTCCTCCACCAACTACTGATGTAGTCAAAGTTACCAGTTTCATTCATCTGGGCCAACGTAAAAAGAACCAGACTCTTGCTTCTGCTTTTCATAGCCTATGGTCTACAAAAATGAATTTTTAAAAGAGTAACAGATCACATCACTACTCCACTGCTTTCTACCACATTTGCAATACAATCTATCTCTTTACATATCCTATGAGGACCAACATAACCTTTTTAAACTCATCTTCCACTATCACCTATCTATCTTCCACTCTCATCCTTCTTCCCTAACACATGCTATATGCTCTAGCCTATAAGCTTTCTAAGCTGGGATCTGACCTCAGGAAATATTTGCTCTTCTCTCAGGTGGAGCTGATCTCCTCTTGAACTCACGCAAGAGATTTCTGTTCAAATGGCAATACCTCAAAAATTTTTTTCCCACTTGATAGTCTCCCCCAGTCCTCCTATCTCCCCTAACAATTTTCTTTACTGCATTGCACTGCTTATTTATTTCTGCATTTTTAACTTTTTTTTTTTGAGGCAGAGAGAAAGAATCAATTTTACTTATTCTTTCATCTGTTTTTTGTTGTTGTTGTTTCTCTGACACTTATTGTGTATGTGGTGCTAGGGTTCAAACCTGGGTCCTTGAGCATGCCAGGCAAGTGCTCTAACCACTGAGCTACTGCTCCAGCCCTACTATTTATTGATTTAAATCTGTTTTCCCTACCAGAACCTAGACTCCGTGAGAGCAGTGAGTTGGTCTGTTTTGTTCATTATTATATCCTCCATGTTTAATGAAGACTGAAGAAACTAATGTATGGCAATGACAGACATATAGCAAGTAAGGAGTAAAGGTAGTACTCAATTTTTCCTGAAAAACTTTATGCTATTTATACCACCCTATTTCTATCCATATATGGTGTTTTTCAAATTCCATTTGCAAATTTATAGTACGTTCTAATACCTGGGAATGGCCAAATCAGCAGTTCCCAAAGCTGCTTTCACATCAGAATCACCTGGAGAGCTTTTAATAAACTGCCTTTTGCTCCCCAGGTGATTCTGACATAGCTAGGCTACTTTTCAAGATGAAGGGTTGGTAAACTTTATCTGTAAGCATTCAGATAGTAAATATTTTAGGATTTGTGGGCTATTTGCCTCTGTGGCAACTACTGAACTCTGCCATGTAGTACGAAAGCAGTCATAGACAACATGTAAATGAAAGGGCATGGCTGTTTATTACACATGGGGAAATCAGATTTGTTCCATCCTGTAGCTGGCCATATCCTAATCTATGTTCCTCAAATATTAATACACATATGAACCATATAAAAATCTTGTTAAAATAAAAATCTCATTAAAATACAGATTCTAGCCAGGTGTGGTAGCACAGGCCTGTAATCCCAGGAGCTCAGGAGGCTGAGGCAGGCAGCTCGAAAATTCAAAGCCAGCCTGGGCTACTTACACCCTAAGCAACTTAACGAGATCCTGTCCCAAAACAACATAACACAAAACAAAAATAAAAACAGGCTCAGTGGTTAAGCACCCCTGGTTCAACCCCTGATACCAATAAATAAATTTAATAATAATAATAACAACAACAACAAGGCAGATTCTAATCCAATAATAATAAGTAATAATAATAATGCAAATATAATAACAATAATAATAATAATAATGCAGAGTCTAATCCAAAAAATCTGGGGTCTGGGGCAGGGCCTGAGATGAATGAAGCATTTCTAATAAGCTCCCAGGCAGTGCTGACTGACACTGCCACCATATGGAACAAGAAGACACAACTTTGGCACCAGGTGCCAAACTTAAGTGAATGCATTAATTTTAGAGGAATGATAATTGTGTTCTATATGATTTCACATAATGTGATCCTATTTAATTTTACAGAAAGAAAGAAAAAATTTCATTCTATTGTTATATTTTGTAGCAAAAGACAATTATGAACTAAATATATATGTTTTATGGTTCACAAACAAATTTAGCAAAAAACCCATTTTAAGGTTCCTTATTAATGAAAGGACAGATATTCATTCACATACGTACCTATAAATAACATGGAATGTTTTCTTGCAAATTTCAGGCCTTCATTTCTGTCAACTTCACGATTTTCCTAAAAGATAAATGCAATAGTAAAGAAAAGCTGCCAAAATGTAGAACCAAAATGCTAAGTATCTGCTTTTTTACCTTATCAATTTTATTTCCAACCAGCATGTTTACTATATCATTTCTTGTACAGTATGTTTCCAATTCATTTAACCAATTATCCAGTTTAACAAAGGTATCTCTTCTTGTGACATCATAAACTGAAATAAAAGCAGAATCATTTATTAAATAAGCAGTAAAAATAAAGAGGCAATGACATATTTCTGATATACAGCTAGAAGCTGACATTACTATATAGGCAAGTCTGATTTTTGTTAATTCTTCAATGCTTAATGAGTATCTACTATCTACTGATCAACATGGAAAAAACAAGGGCTAAGATACATATAACACACATTTCAATCTTAATAAAACATATGTTGTGACACAAATGAAATTATATCTGTGATAACTTAAAACCAGTTATAGCAAAACAACAGCTGTTTCCATTCATAATGATAAATGAGATGCGTCCAAACACTGAAGATTGTTCAGATACAAATCTTGAAAAAAAATCAAAATATTTTATATAAATTTAAGCATCAGTGACCCTTTTAAGTTCTTACAAGGACCAGAATTTACAACTTAGAAAAAAATTACAACACAGTTAGTGGATAGGATCTTGACTGTCTTCCTCTGTTAACTTTCATCTTATATCATCTTACATTATAATCAGAAGCGTATTAATTTAACTTGCTTTCTAAACTCAGGAAATCAAAATCAAAATGGTAAGAGTCACTATTAAATCATTATATAAAAAAATCCTCAGTATGATCAATATTCTTTTTGAATATTTTCCCCAAAATACTGAGAACAGTTTTCAACAAATAACACTGTTGAGTAATTTTCAACAAATAGCACTTTTCAAAAATTACACTGAAAGTCCACATTTGGTTTTCAAATTGTGTTTATGAATCCATAGTGTTAAGTGCTATTTTTTAATAAATAGGATTAAAAAACAGATTTTTGGGGGCTGGAGCAGTGGCTCAGTAGTTATGGCACTTGCCTGGCATGTGTAAGTACGCAGATTTAAACCCCAGCATCACGTACACAACAAAGTGTCCGATCAACAAAAGTCACATGAAAAACTAAATAAAATTGATTCTTTCTCTCACTGTCCCACTCTCTTTAAAAAACGAAAACAAAACAAAACAGATTTCATTAAGCAACAAATGCTGTTCTTCCTTTATAGACCGAAGAAAATATTCATTTAATGATGAATGAAATTTTGGGTAATATTATGAGACCAACATCTGGGTGTTCAGTTCTCATCAACATGTACTTATAAACCAAAAGAAAGTAGTTTTATTTTTATTTCTCATTGCTACACAAAAGAACTGAACAAAAATTTTAAAGTTTTAATATTCATTAATATTAAATGCAATCAATATAACTTCAAATTATCTAAAAGTGGCCTGAAAGAAAAATAAAATCTTATTGAACTTCCCATCTAGGAACATTAGAAATTCCAGTAAATATTTTTAAACACTATATTAAAGTAAAAACTTACCTAATATAACACCCTGTGCACCTCTGTAATAGCTGGGAGTTAATGTTCTAAACCTCTCTTGACCAGCAGTATCCTAAAAGTAACAATCAATTATTATTAAATAAAAAATAAATAAAAGACCTTTAACACACTAATATAAGAGTATAAAATCAAATGGCATTATTAAAAATATCAATGTAGAAGCTTATTAAACACCTGGACTTTAAATAAGATGTGTTTTCCTACAGATGTTATATAAAATAAATATTGATCCTTCTCTACAAAAATGCAATTAAGTATAAAGGTTTAAGATTTTTATCATACATGAAACTCATGATTCTCAATTCAGCTGTACCATCAAATTTTCTGAGAATCTTCGTGTCCAATTCCCAAAGATTCTGATTTAATTGGCCTAGGGTAAGGATGGGAATTTAAAAATCTTCCTGGGTTATTTTAATGTAGAAGCAAAGCTGAGAACCACTAACTTAAAGATAGGGGTCTTTTATTTTAAGTAAGGAATTTTTAGGTTGGGTTTTTGTTAAGAATTTCTATGTATCTTAGAATAATGGATAAGAACAAACCACTCTTATTATATGCTTCTTACTCATGTTAGGGCTAATAAACTACAAAAGATGTTCACAAGTAGGAAATATAACTTTCATAAGGGCAGGGACCTCAGCTCTTCAATTACTAGTTTAATCTCAGTGTCTACAGCAATTCATGCCATAGAACAGTTCCTCAGAAATTTTTAGCAGGGAAACAAAAAGAATAAACTAATTTACTACTTGCAGGCCTGGTTCATTCTTTCTTTGCAACTACTAACCTTGAATTGTAGCTTCAGAGCAACTATGATCAAAGCAAAGGCCCACCATTCATTTTATTATATAACATTTTATTAAATACAGTTTGAACACAGGTAGGCCCATTCATTTACTTATTACCACATGGTCTGCTTTAAGATTAGATTAAATATTTACTATCTGTCCCTTTAAGAAAGTTTGAAACCTTTTGATGTGAAGTAACCTGAAGAAAAGTAAAAACATATATCAAACCTCAAGAATGCTATGACAATAAGTGTGTCTGAGTGTGTCTGAGGAAATTTATAGCCCAAAGAGAAACTTAAGAGAAAAATAAGTATCAACATAAACTACTCTGAACATAAATTATTCTTAAACATATTTAAATGAAGAAGTAACCCATTCAAAATTCAACTTTCTAAACAGATAAATTTATGATTTCTTTATTTACAAAAGTCTTTCAGCCTTAAATTTTGTTACAAAACCTGTCTCTGATATTTTAAATTATTCAATCTGCACATTGACTCAACTTTTCAAGATCTATATAAAATGAGTTACATAAAGCAAAATCAACTTACTATCTAAAGCAGATTAAAATTCTGATCACATCATGTAGCTTGATATTTTGAGTTAATAATCATTAACAAAACACTACATGGATGCCCTCTAATCATTTTTGATCACTATGACTCTAATTTGTAAAAAAAAAAAAAAAAGAAAGAAACCAAAGCCATGACGATATAACTTCTATGTTCTTTCTATGCTTAACTACAACAATACTTTACAAAGCAAATAGTGACATGTATATTATATATCTCAAGAAACTAGTAATGCCAGTACCTGTGAGAAAACCTGACTGGTAAAAAAATAAATGAAAAATTATATTCTAAAAAGACAAATCATTATGAAAAACATTTCCTAGCAATTCACATATGTGCAAAAAATTAGTAGCATCCAAATTATTCAGTATCCAGATACATGGTCACTTTTGGAACTCCATCACATAAAAGTACTTAACTTTAAGTACTACAGACCATCTTTTCTTGACAGAGAAGAAAAGATGGAAATGCCATTATTTAAAGATAAGACTTAGTTTTGGAATAAAAAATTAGGATATTAGCTATTTTTCCATCCATGGAACACTATTTCATACTCATAATAATTTGGGTCAAGGATCAAATATGAAACAATTTAGTTCCTAGACCTTTTCATTATGATGAAAAATAAAATTGTTTTATTTGAATGTGGAAACTGTATCCTTAACTATAATAAATTAATTTTCAGAGTTAACAGAAAGAAAATGGATGTAAACTTTGTTCTCTCTAGTCTTTTCTGAGATCAATTTTAAAAACTGCCTTTGAGGAAATATAACACAAAAATATGAACTGTAATTATAATTAAAATATCCATAAACCCTAATGTTTTAAATGTGAAGATGACAGAAAAGAGGTTTTCATGTTAAGTTATTACCTGTTACTTTGGCACTTTACATGTGACAGATGTTTAAAATTGACATTTTTTGATTCACTTATAAAAATGTTTAAATAGGTTTGATAATTTTGGGTGAAAAACATAAAACCCTGTGCCATAGCATTGGACCAGAATTTATAAGAACTATATGCCTAAACAGAAGTTAAGCTTTTGCTTCTCATTGTTTATAAAAACAGGAATATGTGATAAGTGTCATGACATCACTGTGAGATTAAAAAAAAAAAAGAAAACCTTTTGGTCTTTAAGTTGTGGTTTAATTTTCTGAAGTGGCATGGAGAAAAGAGATTTTTGAAGATAATTATGGCTAAACCAAAACCTAGAAAAGATCTAGAAATAAATAATAGAATATGGGAGTAGAAGTGAAGTAATGATACAGAACAGAGCAATAGAAGAAAGGGCAATCTTGCAGATGGTATTTAGGTCATGATGAGTGCGCATTTGAGAAGATAATGGCGCAGGGCTAAGTTTAATTATTCTATTTGATCCTAGGAATAGTTTTCATGTGGAAGAGTAACTCTTTTTACTGACAGAAATAAAACCATAGCATAATTAGAGGAAATTATGGATTCAGGTATTTCTTATATTCGGTGGAAAGGCCTTCCTAAATATGACATGACACTCAGATGCTATAAAGAAAATAAATGATCTGACCATATAAATACTAAAACCTTTCTATGACAAGAACATCTCCATAAGTCAACTCCCTACCCCATCTCATCTTTAACAAATTTGTGTGTAAATGACAAACTGAAGAAAATAATCTATAGCATATGAAAGAGTTAGTATCAAACACATGCATAAGAATACAAACATATTCATCTTAAATAAGATTTTAAAGCAAATGACAGCACAGAAAAAAAGTAACATATGGTAAAAAGCTAATAGTTTTACAATATATAGACTAATTGTGGAAAAGATAAATGCTAATATAAAACAAAGTAAATAAAATCATTTAAAAACATGATCAGTAAATATATGAGAAAAACTCAAAAGAAATGCAATTGTAAGTAAAAAGTTATTACTCAGACAAAAATAAGGAAGATTAACAATACTTTACGAATTAAGGTGTGGAAGAGCAAATTTAAAAATATAATTGTTATAACATAACTGGTAGCAGGTAAAAATTGAAAGACAAGATTTTTAGTACATTTTTTAAACCAACGTTACTACTTGTAGGTATACATCCTAAAGTAACCAGACATCCTAAAGTACACATAGATATATAAATCATGATGCTTATTAAAGCATTACTTATCTTTGTGACAAAACTGGTATTAAATATATTTCACTGAGGGATAATGAAGTTAAAATATAGCCATAAAATGGAATACCAGATGGCTATTTAAACTGATTAACCTCTACACCTATTGAAATACAAAAATCTACATGTTGTGAGTAGGCAGGGAGACAAAACAGGTTAAAAAACACATATGTAGGGGCTGGAGCGGTGGCTTGGCGGTTACAGCGCCTGCCTGGCATGCACAAGTACTCGGGTTCAAACCCCAGCATCCACGAACACAACTGAGTGTCGGAGCAATGGAGGCCATGTGAAAACTCAATAAAAATTGATTCTCTTTGTCTCTCTCTCTCACTGTCCTTCTCTTTTAAAAAAACAACAAAAAAACCCACATATGTATATATTTAATAGTATGTATACACACGACTAGATATTTTAAAAGATGTTCACTAAAAAGTTTACACTGATTAAAGATGAACTTTTTCCTCCATTGGTTTCCTACTGTTTTAAGAATTTTAGGGGCTGGAGCGGTGGCTCAGAGGTTTCGGCGCTTGCCTGGCAAGCACGAGGACCCGGGTTCAAACCCCAGCACCACGTACGCAACTGAGTGTTGGAGCAACTTAGGCCATGTGAAAAAAAAAAAAAAAACTCAATAAAGTTGTTTCTCTCTTTCTCTGTCTCTCTCACTGTCCCTCCCTCTTTAAAAAAAAAAATTTTAGAATGAGCTCATTGTTCTTATAATCAGGGGGAAAACTTTCTTCTTTAAAATATATTGTAAGTCTGGGCTGGAGCAGTGGTTCAGCAGTTACAGCACTTGCCTGGCATGTATGTGAAAGAACCTGGGGTTCAAACCCCAGCACCATGTACACAATGATGTGTCAGAGCAATGAAAGCCACATAAAAACTAAATAAAACTGATTCTTTCTCTCTCTCTCACTGTCCCTTTAACTTTACCAAAAAAAAAAAACCAAACATATAAGTCTAGGATTAAAGATGCCCTAAATAATATCTGCCATCATTTTTATTAAAACAAAATAAAAGAACCTTCTTGTATGAGACAAAAAAAATCACACAACTCTCAAGCTTCAGATCCTGTTCTAACCTGTGTATTTCACAAAGCAATAGAAAAGGCAGAAAGAAGCAAATATCAACCATTAAAAGCTTATGGAAAAATCACGCTCCCTACTTTAGTACAGAAGTGATATTCCTAAATTGTTAGATATACTTTACTATGGTCTAGTCCAACATTTCCCAAAACAATAATGTTTAGATACTATTGTTCTGATTCATTAAATACATTTGGGAAAGAAGGGCAAATAGGTTAACAATCAAAATACAACATGTTAGGAAAAAAAATAACACAAAAACACTGAACAAACTTGGTCATTATTTTGAGATAAAAAGTGTTAGAAATAGGGTATCATTCAGAGAACACCAGGAAGATAACATCATAGAATGCATGCATATTTGCTTTTTTATCTGTGATTGGTGAAGACACAGCACTTGGTACTTATAACCATGTGGAAATATTTCACAAATTGATGATTGCTGATCAGTTCGGACATCATTTATCATGTTATAAAATATGTGCATATATTTAATTATCATACCATTTATAGAAATTAGATATCTGAAATATTTGATAAATAATTTGCATAATACATATTTATATATTTGCAATAATGCCTCTTCAATGTTTTCAACAGTTAATGGTACCTCACTAAGCACTTGCATGAAGAGGTACAGTTAGTAGAACAATGTAGACATGAGTAATAGGGTTCACAGAGAAATTAAAACAAGCCAGTAAGGAAAGTCAAAGTATTAAAAAACAAATACAAAATTGGCAAACTCAAATTTTGTAAATATCTATACTAACAGACAGGAAAAAAAAATTTCCCCCTAAGTATTACTTCCCTTCCCACTCCCCTCAACAATTGCCTTTAGTATTGGTTTGGTCTAGATGGTCTTTTAAAATTCCAGTGGAACATATCGAGTTACAATGACTTTCTCTGATAAACGAGGTGATATTTTTTTTACTCTTCTGTTTTGAAATATTCTGAAGTGATTATAAATTTTAAAAAATTAAAGCAAAATAAGTTACTTTCTAATTACCCAATTATAAGATATAACTGTTTACTGTGTATTCTTTAATTAACATCAAATCTCCCAAGTTATCTAATATAAGTTTGGGTTCACCTCTGTAACACCAAGCAAATCAACTTCTGCTTCCCTGAAAAGTGTAAGTTTCATACTTTTAAAAAAACATTTTAAAAACTCTTACCCATATTGCAAGTTTAGCCTTATTTCCATCCACTGAAATTGTTTTCACCTTAAAGTCAACACCTTGAAGAAATGAAAAATTGATAAGTCACCCAGAAACATGCTTTTAAAATCCATTATCAAGAAAACTGGAAAATGGAAAAGTCATTTGTCACGTGCTCAATTTCACACCCCAAATTCTTAGGATTCTGAATGTGGAGATAAAGTGTCAACTAAAGATCAACTCAAGATTTAATAAGTATAAATGAAAATCAAATTCTTTAGAATTCAAACACAAACCTGCCTGTACTTCCCCCCAAAAGAAAAAATAAAATTTAATTTAAGATGATGATTAACTATTTGTATTTAAAATCAAAAGCTAAAATTATGGTGCTAAAAGAATATTAAATGATTATGGATCAAAGCAGTTTTCAGGCGCTCCCTAAGTACAAACACAGTGTTGTTAGGAGAGCTGATTACCTCCTGCCAACCACTAACTCAGATCTTGATAGTAAGAAGCTCAGAGAACCAGCAATATTATAAAAAGCCCACATACTCGTCTTGGGAATTCTTTGTTTTTGTTGTAAGAAATACATTAGATTTATATAGCCTAATAAATGATCACTTGCTACTACGCAATTTTAAAAAGAATTTAACGTATAAAAACATTTGTCCTCAACCCTCTAAGAATCTTCATAAGTGACAGAATAGTGCCCAAAATTCTACGAAAAGCTTCTCCAAATACTAACATATATATAAAGAAGAGTTTCATAAGTTACCCAAGGTTTTATTACAACAGCATCCTCTCCTCTCCCCCAAATTCCCTCCTTTCCAAGAAAAGGAGCTGACACATGCCTCCTGGCTTAAATGAACAGTAACTTCCTACATGTTTTTAAAAGAGTATTAAATATAATATTCCATTTATCTCCCCGGCCCAGAGAGGAAAACATTAGCTCAAGACATTCGGAAAAAACTTATAAAAGATCTTATTAGCTTGTCACAATTAATTCACAACAGCTCCAACAAAGATGAACAGCATCCTCTTGTGCTAAATGCTTAACAGAACACGTGTCACCAGTATGGAAGTACATTAGTAATTTGGGGATGACTTTTATAGATCATTACACACACAAATAAGATAATAAAATGCAGAGTCAAAATACATTATGCCTAGCTTTCCTGTATGCCAAAGATAGAGTAAACAAAAAAGTTTGGTACTTTGGGCTAGGGTGATAACAAAGCTGACAAAACCATCCTAGAATGACAAGAAACCATTACGGAAAGAACAGTATTAATTACATAATCCAAGGAAATCCTAAGTATAGAATTTCTTTGCAACTAAACAAAAAATCTCACATACCAAGTAAGAGAAGAGGGAAGAAAAGGAAGAGAAAGAAGGAAGGGAGAAAGGGGAAAATTCAGGGAAGAAAATTGTTCTGATTTGGTACAAGTACTAAAGGAAGGCTACTGGTAGACACTACATAGAGAGAACCTGTCCTGGATACCTTGAAAAGTGAGTTTAAATTCTCAAGCGCTTTCACAAAGTATATAAAGAACTTTTCCTCCCCTTAACTGAGGAAGCTTGTCCAGAGCAAGTCAGCCTCTTTTCCTAATTAGTTTTCCCAAGTAAAGAAACTCACTGTTCCCAGAATGTTTGAATTTCCTTCTTTCAACCATCACTTTTTCTATTACTTCTTGTTTTTATATGTTTGCATTTGTAGACAACAGTCTAACAACCATCTCTGTCCTATGAAAAATCTGCCTGTGGATAACAACAATGACTCTAAGTTATTCTTTTGATATATGATGTCTGGAATTTACCAATAACCCAAAGGAGACAAGGCCCATTGGAGTCCTACTATGGAAACAAACAGACAGTAGTAGCCTGAAAGGGTACCTCATCTGGATTCAGACCCCTGAAGTCTCCATTCTTCTTCCCTTGGTTCCTTTGGTGAATCTCAAGCAACAATTGAGCTCTTCAGTTTTCCCATGCTAAAACTGCTTTTTTGCTATGTCTGGTTCTTTTTTGTATGCAGCTGATAATTATTTATCAGCAGCAGGAAGTTTTTTTGATTAATTTGATTTTGCCAACTTCTTACCAGATTTAAATAAACAACCTTCAACCTCTTCATATGGATGATAAGGAGCTCATAACAGAAACAGAACTGTCATTTCAGCTTTTCTTTTGTTCATCTGTTTGCATTTTCAATATTATTGTCTAGTTCCGTTTTTTTGCAGGAATCTTTTTTATGCCTATTTTATGAAGATTATTTTGATTAAAACTAGATACTACCCTCAAAAAAGCCTTTGAAACAAACAGTAAGTAGAATATGAAAACTTAATAAAGCATATTTAAACTCAACAAACATTTTGTGAATGGAAGAACAGAAATATCAATTGAAGTACCTGCCTTGTCAAAAAGGGGAAAAATCATAGAAATTGATCCCAAATTGACACAAATGCTAGAATTAGCAAACAAGGTCATTTAAACATGTTTTAAAAGTTAGGAAGACATGTGATACAAAAGAATGAAATTAAATCTAGATATAAAAACTGCAAGGTCTGAGATGAAAAATACACAACATGTTAGACATTGCAGAAGAAAACATTAGTGAATGTGAGGACATGGCAAAAGAAATCACAGAAGAAATTTGAAGAAAATGAGTGAAGTGGGCACTCAGTGATGTTAGCAAGATGGCTGACTAGAGGTGTATGGCTTGCTTCCCTTTTCCAAAAAAACCCAACAAAACAACCAAACAAAAAACCTAAACAAAGAAAAACAAAACTCCCCAAAGAAAAAAACTGTAATTATACTGGCATGTATAATTGAGGCACAGTGCCAGAGTACAGTGGGGGATGTGGCAGAGATGTCACAGAACGTGGAGACTCATGACCAACTTATAAAGAAGGGAACTATTCCCACAGTCCCTAACAACCCCTCTCCAGTTGAAATCAACTCTGAACTTAGGGGGACTTCACACAGAGGGGAATGAGTAAGCAGAAGGCCCAAGCAGTTTCCATTACAATGCCTGAAGTATTTTGGAGTTACCAGGAAATCCATACCACGTGTTGCCTCAGAGAAAGTTCAACTCTTATTGTTCTCTCCCTCTACCAGGCTCCTGCTGGAAAACACCATCTTGAGACCCAATATTCATCTAGGATTTACACTAATTTATTATATATTTTATAAAGAACTAGAACACAGGAATTCAAGGCCAAAGCTCCCCAGCACAAAGAAATGATAAGTGATTAAAGGAAAATGCAAATTACTGATTTGATCATGATACAACATATATACCTGTATTGAATTATCACACTCTACCCTATAAATATGCATGATTATGTGTCAATTAAAAAAAAAGAAAGAAAATGAGACACCTTCAATGATCTGTGGGTCAATTTCAAGTACTAGAACTTGCAAGCAACTGAAGTCGATGAAAATGGAGACAGGCAAGGGAGATAAAAATACATGTGAAAAAATATGGCCAAAATGTTCAAGTATGACAAAAAAATATAAACTCACAAATTAAAGATGCTTAAAGAACTCCCACGCACACAAACATGAAGAAAATGAAACTAAGGGATGTCGTGATCAAATTGCTCAAAAGAAATTAAGTACTATTTGAACTGGATGTTTTGAATGAAAAAAATCAGGCATAATATAAAAATTGGTAAACTGGTAAAATGCCACAAGCAATACTTAAGGGAAAATGTGTACAGTACTAAATGCCTGTTTTAGGGGGGGAAAAAGTCATCTCAAAATGACCACTGGAGCTTTCCAATCAAGACAACAGAAAAAGCAAATGGGCTACAGGTGTAGCTCAGTAGTAAAATATGTGACTGCTGTGCTTTTGGATCCCTGTTCAATCCCCAGCATCAACCAAAAAAAAAAAGCAGAAAATTAAATCCAAAGTAAGAAGAAAGGAAATAAAACTCATATTCAAAATCAGAAAAATGACTTTCAAAAAAGTCCATAAAACCAAAAGCTGGTTCTATAAGAAAAGGCAATAAAGGAAGTTAACTTCTAACCAAACTGATCAGGAAAAAGAGAGAAGATAAATGGTCATTAAAAAAAAATCACATCATGTATAGATTATACAGAGGTTAAAATAATAAAGAATGTTAGAACCAGGGGCTGGAACGGTGGCTCAGCAGTTACAGAGCTTGCCTGGCATGCATGAGAACGTGAGTTTGAATCCCAGTACCACGTACGCAACAAAGCTTTGAAGCAATGAAAGAGACACATGAAAAACTAAATAAAATTGATTATTGATTCCCTGTTCCTCTCTCTGTCCCTCTCTTTAAAAAAAAAGAAAGTATGTTAGAACCAAGTAATGCCAATAAATTAAACAATTCAAATGAAATGGACAATTTCCTTGGAAGATTAAAAGCTAACAGAATCGGGGGCTAGAGTGGTGACTCAGCAGTTGGGAGTACCTGGCTGGCATTGTGTAAGGACTGGGTGTCAATTTCAGCACCACATACACAATTAAGTGTCTGAGAAACAAAGGCCAGATGAAAAAATAAAATTTATTTTTTCTTCCTCTCTCTCCTTTGCTCTTTAAAACAAAAACAAAACAAACAAAAAACAAAAAAGCTATCAGAATTGACCCAGAAATAGATCATAAAGAAAATACTTCAGAATATATGTAAAAGGAAATGTAAAGGGATCAAGGCACATCACTATGAAAAAAATCAACCAAACACAAGGCATTGATGGGGAAAATAAGAAACAAAGACTCTAAGAAAACAAATAGCAAAGTCCTTCCTCATCAGTCATTATATTAAGTGTAAACAGATTAAACTTGAATCAGAAGGCAAGAGTTAGCAGAGAGCAGAATTTTTAAAAATCCAACTATATGCTGGCTACAAGAGACTCACTTCAAATCTACAGATTAATATAAGTTGAAAGCTGAAAAAGAGGAAAACATATTTCATGTAAACAATAAGCAAACAAGAAAGGGCTGATTATGCTAATATCAGACAAAATAGCTTGTAGGTCAAAGGAGGACAAAATATGTTGATAAAAAGGCCAATTTATCAATAAGAAATAATAATTATAAACATACATACACTGTAGAATACAGCCCCAATATATATATAAGAAAAACATTGACAGAAATGAAAAGAAAAATAGTTTGACAGTAAGAGCTGGAGATTTTAATACACAACTTCCAATAACGGATAGAACAATCAAGATACATTATAAATGAAAAAATAAAATATTTGAACAACACTACAAATCAATTCTACGAAACAACACTTTCCAACAATAAATTTTTCTCAAGGTTACAAGAACATTCTTTGGGATCGTATGTTAGCCACAAAATAAAGTCTTAGTGAGTTTCAAAAGACTAAAATCATATAAACTACTTTTGTGAAAGGGAATGAAATAAAATTAGAAATTAATTAACAAGAAAAACTGGAAAATTCACAAATATGTGAAGATTAAACAACATTCTTTTAAATAATCAAGAGTTTTAAGAAATCACAGGGCAAATAAGAGAAGATCATACAAATGAAAGCACAAGAAGACTCAAAAAATGCAATGAAAACAATGCTAAGAGGAAATTTATTGTGGTAAATACATGTATCATAAAATAGGGAAGATCTCAAGTCAATATCCCAACTTTATACCTTAACTAGAAAAGGAGAAAACTAAGTGCAAAACTAGTAAGATAGAATGAAGACAAAGTACAAATGACATAGAAAACATGATAGAGAAACTGATGCTTAAGCGGTTTTTTTCAAAAGATCAATAAAATCAACAAACTGGTAACTAGATTGACTATGAAAAAAAGTGAATAATAAAATTACAAAAAAAAAAAAACCAGATATGAAAGTGGGGGCATTATAGGTTGAATAGCCCTTATCCCAATAAACCTCTCAATAAACTAGTAATAGAGGGGAACTTCCTCAACTTGATAAAGAGCATCTATAAAAACCACACTGCTAACATATTAAGTGTTAAAAGACAAAGTGCTTTACCATTTACATCAGGTATAAAATAAGGGTTATCAACTATTACCACTTCTGTTTAGCATTATACAGTACTGGAGATTTTTAACTAGGGCAAGAGGCAAGAAATAAAGGGCAGAGAGACTAGAGAGAAAGAATTTAAGAAACTACCAGAATCTTTAAAAACAAAGCCATGAACTCCTAGGACTTATAAGCAAGTTCAGCAAGTTGGAGAATAAAAAATTAATATTAAAAAAATCAAGAATATTTCTTTCTTTAATAACAAGCAGAGGAAAAATTTTAAAAATCACCATTTAGAATGAAAATCTATAGAATACTTAGGATTAAATTTTGCAAAAGTTACAAAAAGATCTGTACACTGAAATTTACAAAACATTCTGAAAGAAATTTTGAAGACCTAAATGAATGGGAAGATAATAAAAAATCTGTTCAATGATTGTAAACTCAACATTGTTAAGTCAGTTCTCAAAATGATCTACAGATGATGCCAATCAAAATCCCAGCAGGCTTTTATTTTTAAAACAAGCTGACTAATGTTCATTAGGAAATGCAAAGGAACCAGAACAACCAAAACAATGTTGAAAAAGAACAAAACTGACATATTAACAACATCTGATTTCCAGACTTATAAATCATTAAGGCTACAGAAATCAAGGCAGTGAGGCAATTATATAAAGACAAATAGATGAACAGAATAGAATAGAATGCCAGGCCCAGTGGTGCACGCCTGTTATCCCAGCAATGCAAGAGGCTGAGGCAGGAGGATTCCAAGTTCAAAGCCAGCCTCAACAACTTAGTGAGGCCCTGAGCAATTTAGTAAGACCCTGTCTCAAAATAAAAACATAAACAGTGGTGGGGATATGGCTCAGTGGTTGAGTGCCCCTGTTCAACTGACAGTGTTAAAACAATTAGAAATTCATACCCAGGGGCTGGAGCAGTGGCTTGGCGTTTAAGGTGGTTGCCTTGCATGTGTGAGTACACGAGTTCGAACCCCAGCACCACATACACAACAAAGTGTCAGAGGAATGAAAATCACATGAAAAACTAAATAAAAATTGCTTTTCTCTCACTGTCCCCTCTTTTTTTTTAAAAACAAAACAAATTCATACTCAAAGATGAAAAAAAAAAGCAAAAGAACTTCAACCTATAGCTTACACTATATTCAAAAACTCAAAAAATTATTCTTAATGTAACATCTACAACTATAAAACTGTTTTAGAAACGGAAAAAAATCACTGCAACTTTCTGTAAGGCAAAAGATACAATACTGAAAACTGATAAACTGAATTTCATTGAAATAAAAAATGTGTACTTAGAAACGTACTGTCATAAAAGAGGAGGGTAAGTCAAAAGCAAGAAGAAAATATCTGCAAAGCACATAACATCTATTATGAGGCTTATACGTAGAATATATAAAGAACTCTCAAAACTCAAAAATCAGAAACAAAAACTAACAAAAAACTTGACACTTCACACATATATATATAGAAAACATCAAAGAACTTAAGATGCCTACATCACTAGCCATTAGAGAAATGTTAATTAAGCTATAATGAGATAACAAGATTCACAGGTGGAAGGGTTAAAATTTAAAAGGCTGCTCATACTAAATATAAGTGAGGGATGTTGAAGAACAGGAATTCTCAAAAGCTCCTTGTAGGAAAATAAAATTATACAATCGCTTTATAAAAATATAGCCAAACTGTTTTTCAAACTTAATAATGCATATACCATATGACTCAGCAATCCTACTACTGGAAATGTACTTAAAAGAAATAAAAATTAATATCCTGCACCTGAATGTCTGTAATAGGTGTATTCATAATTACCAAAACCTGGGAAGAACTCTAATGTCCTACAATAGGTGAACGGACATATCAAATGTGGGACATTCATACAATGGAATCAAACCAATCAATCAATAAATAATTTTCTATAATCCAGATGAAGCCCCAAAACCATTAAAAACCATTATACTAAAAGAAATCAGACTCAAAAGGTTACATACTACATGGTTCATTTATATGATAATTTCAAAAAGACAAAGATACAGTCTCTGTATCTATGGTATCAGTGATTGCCAGGGGTTTCAGGCAAGGGAAAGGGTAACTAAAAAAGACTAGTACCAGGTTGTTTTAGGGGATGATGGAAACGTTTGGTATACTGACTACAGTGGTAATGATTTGATCATACACAGGTTATAACACATGGTGCTGAAATTCAGCAAACCATTTACCATAAGTCCATTTAAATAAATGTATAATTAAAAAACAATCCTATCAACTCCTATGTCAGGAACGTAACAGGTCAAAAATAGTAACTGAAAAAATTATCAGAGAATATATACTGTAAAATTTATACTTTCAATTTAAGATTTACTTTGTTGCCTAGTCTAGGACTGAGTCTGTAAAACTATTCCATAGGCTATTTTTTTGTTGTTGTTGTTGTTTGTTTTTTTTTTTGTTTTAGAAATAGGGAGACAGAGTGAGAAAGAGAAAGATCAAATCAATTTTATTTAGTTTTTCTTCTGATTTTCATTGCTCTAACACTCAGTTGTGTACGTGGTGCTGGGGTTTGAACCCGGGTCCTTAAGTACGGCAGGCAAGTACACTAACAGCTGAGCCACTGTTCCTGCCCCTTCGATAGGCTTTTAAAGTACGAGTTCTTCTCAATCATAAAGAACAATGACTTTATAACATTTCCCAGCAACTTGATGGATCTGGAGACTATCGTGCTAAGTGAAATTAGCCAGACCCAAAAGACCAAAGATCAAATGTTTTCTCTCATATGTGGAAGTTAATCCAAAATAAGTGGGCAAGGAAGAACAGATATTAAGATCAATGAAGCAGACAAAAGGGAATAAAGAGAAGGAGAGGGGAGAGGATAAAGAAAGTTAGCGGAATGAATCTGAAATAACATTCCTATGTACATATAGGAATATACCACAGTAAAATTTACCATCACGTACAGCTACAAGAAATTAACTTAAAAACAAAACAACACAAACAAAAAACTATGGGTAAAAGGCAGAAAGATCAGGAGAGGAGGGAAGGAACGGGGGTACAGGGAGAGAAGGGGAAGGGAGGAACTGGAATTGGAATTAGAACAAATTATATCCTATGCTTTTATAGTTATGTTAAAATGGATTCTACTATCATGTGTAAACTAAAAGACCCAATAAAAAATAAATAAAAAGGAAAAAAACACAAAAGACTTGTCAATTGTGTTACTCTGCTTCCCTATACCACTGTTCATTTTGGTGCTAATTATAGAAGAAATATAACAAATCTAATACAATTGTATGTCACCAAAATTTTGCTTTTTATATACTTTGTTGACTACTTGTTAATGACTGTTACAGCTGCACTGTTAATTAACTGGTCTTTTTTCTTTATCTAATAATAACATACTTCATTCTGTCGAGTGTCATTATCTTAAATTCTATCCTAACCTATGTTAGATTACTATACCCCTGCATTTGTATTGTTTGTATTTGCCTGGTCCAAGTCTTTACTTTTAAAGCAAAGTATTTTTCCTTATTTATTTTATGTACTTTTTAAAACCATGTGACAATATCAATTATTAGGAGAACTGGACCCATTCACAATTAATTGATGTATGTAATTTTGCTTCACCCCTCTTACTTATATTTAGCATTCTTTGATATTCTGTTCAAAACAGTGGCTGATATACTGTGATGTAATTAAACTAAGAATAACAAATTAAATACCAGTGGTTTAGGAGGCTGAGGCAAGAAGATTGCAAGTTTAAGCCACCCTCGGCAACTTAGTGAGGCCCTAAGCAACTTAGTGAGATTCTGTCTCAAAATGAAAAATAAAAAGGGCTAGGGAAATGGCTCAGTGGTTAAGTATCCCTGGGTTCAAGCCCTGGAACAAAAATAAATAAGTAAATAACAAATCAGAAGTTGGAAGTCTGAGTTTAGTCATAGCCCTCTTACTAAAGTCTAACTAAGACGGGACTTAACCTCTAAGTCAATTTCCTTTTCATCAAGGAATTTTAAAATCCTCATTTACTCCAATCGTTTTCTTTTTTTTTTTTTCAGAGAAGGGGAGGAAAGAATTAAGATAATATAAAAGCTTTCAGGATCCAATGGATCCAACAAGAATATTAGGCTCTATATCCCCAAATATGTGATCACAAACAATTTTAAAAGGAGACGACAGAGTAAACGGGCTTTAATGGTTAAGAAGCAGTGGCTGATGGAAGAAGAAAAGCAGATCACACACAGGGTATGAAGAATAAACTGGGAGAAGGGCTTTCACTGGTGACTTCTAAGATAGGGAAACCCAGTATGCCACCTAACAGTCCTAAGGCAGACAGTATAATATCAATATAAGAAATGTGGGGTGAGCAAAGCATGATGCAAAAGGAAGTCTTGTCAGAGCAGGAGGAATTACAAGACTTTGCCTGGTTTCCATGCTGATGGACATGAGACTGGCAGAGAGATTCCCACAGAAATCATTACTCAGCAAATTAGAATTTTGCTTAAATCTGGAAAATTAAAAAAAATACATTCCTAAATAAAAGATTTCAAATGTTCAAAGAGAAAAGCAAAATTAAAAATTCAAAGTATTCAGAGTAATGAAAAAGAAACACTACATAACAAACCTAGGGGCATAATAAAATTTGTTCTTAAAGGGTACCTCTATTAAAAAGACTAAAATGAGCAAACATAATATTCATCTTAAGAAACCAACAAAATAATCCAAAAGAAGAGAGGAGAGAAAAAACAAGGCAATCCTCCAAACAACAAAATGTATTTCTTAGGAAATGACAGACAACAAAAAATACAAGTTTGGAAACGAGAGAGAAGCCCAAATCAGAGATAATGAAGAGCTTCAAAGAATATTACACACAGGGGCTACAGAGGTGGCTCAGCGGTGACAGCGCTTGCCTGGCACACGTGAGGACGCAAGTTCAAACCGCAGCACCACGTACACAACAAAGTGTCAGAGCAACAAAAGTCACATGAAAAACTAAATAAAATTGAAAGAGAGAAAGAACATTACTTGTAATCAGCTTAAAATAAAATGTATATTCCCCTGATTACATTCCTAAGACTATCCTAAGAAATAGAAAAAGAGGTAGGAGTAGTAAAAAAAGGAGCACGATCAGAACGACTCAACAGAGAATCGTAACTTTAACAAACAGTAAGTGCAGTATTACTTTAGTCAAGACAATTTTAAAAACTAGAAAACTCCTTCATTTCATAAACTAGTACAACTTTAACACCCAATCCTGATTTAGAAAAATAACAATAAAAAGGAGAGCCCATGTTTACATATAAAATTAGACATGCTTATGTAAAAAAGCTCCAAGCTAGATATTAGCTCACAGAAATATCAAAAAATGTGAGCAAAGAATCAGCTAGGAAAGCAAGCACATTTTAGTATCAATGAAGTATATTAATCAATGCTGAAAAGGCATGTGAAAAAAAAATCACAATCTTCCTAAAAAACATTTCTAGGTAAAGCAGAAAAAACCTACTTAAAATATGATGAAGATCATTTGTCATTATTCTAAATAATGAAATGCTAAATACATTCTTATTACAATTAAAACAATGAAATTATATGAAGAGAACAAATACCTGGTTTTATATTTCTGTAAATTATTTCACATTTTCAAATAGCTAAACAACTTTGTTATGGTACTAAATAAAAAGCATAAAATCATGGCTGGAGTGGTGGCTCAGCAGTATCCCACTTGCCTGCCATGCATGAGGACCAGAGTTCTAACCCCATTATGACATACACAACTAAGTGCCAGAGCAACGCAAACCAGATGAAAAACTAAACAAAGCTCATTCTCTCTTTCTAAAATTTTTTTTTAAAGTATAAAATCTCTATTTCCCATTTTAACTAAGTTATTCTTTTGTTAAGCCCAACTATAGGGTAATTTGTGGGAACTGTTTAGATCTCTGCCCTTAGAAGTCAAATACAGGTAATAAGTGATCTGTGATGAACCATATCTAAAGAGTCATAAGAATCAATGAACTGGAATGGGAGTATAGCTCAATGGTAGGGCTTTGTGACTAGCATGCACAAGGCCTGGGCTTGATCGAGGGAACTGCAAAAAAACTAACAAACAAAAAGAATCACTGACCTCAAAAAAACATTTTCATGTATCTTAACAATTATGTCTTATCAACAGAATCAGAAATAGGTTGTAAGACTGTCTTAAGTAGAGAACTGGTTTTACATTTTCTAATTTTTATTTGAAAAATATTTTAAAGCATTTTTCATATTCAAAGATACCTAAAACAGTATAAATAAAAAAACAAACTTGAATGCACAGTAGATTTTGCCTACTTAATAACATAAAGCTATTGTAAGGAATATTTCTACAGGATCTGAATTAATTTTCAATTTTATCCACGCTGCCAATGATTTCAGGTAAGTACCTGATTAAATACCATTACATGTAATTTGACATAACAAAAAAAAGAAACCAATATCTTCTTTTTGCAAGCACTACTATGTAACAAACAACCCTATATAAGAGTCCCGTAATTTTGTGTATGTAGGTATTCATTTTTATGTCACAAATGCTATCTTGATTATACTTTTAAGTATTTGTGTTTCATCATGTTTTTTTTCTGTGACTCAAATATATACAAGTTGGACCTTCTTTTCTTATTTCCCTACCATTTTTTCCTCTTGTTTTAGCATTTTTACTTCTTTTGGTAAATTCTACATTCTTTTTTTCATTTCTAGACTCAATGTCCCTTATTATGCTTTCTAAATTCTCTATTGTCCTTATGATCTGATTTCACCTTCATTTCAAAGATTATTTCACATTTTATTTTAAAATTTAAAATAATGTATTTTTCTTTCCGCTTAATCAGCTTACACTGCCTTTTCTCATGGATTCATGCTATCTTTCCCCATAGCAAAATATTTGGCCACAATTTTCATTACTGCAATTTTCTTTCCAGTGAATGTTTCTTACTGTTCTGAGTTTTTTGTTCCTTTGTTCCTTTCTTGCTTTTTGATTCAATGTCTGTAATGGCCTTGGGCTGAATTTCTTTTGATTATATATCTTTTCTTTCCTTTCTTCATTTCTTTTGTGCTAGGGACTGAACCTAGGGCCTGGCCCATGCTCAGCAGAAGTTATACCACTGAGTTAGGTCACACTCCCTTGATTATTCATCTTTGAAGAAGGTAAGGTTTGCTTACACTAACAGTTATTTGTAGCAGGCTCATGAAGGTCAGAGGCTCATTCCTTCAGCAAAATCTGAACTTGAGGCAAGCTAATTTTACTACTCCTCTATTCCACCCTATACATTACCAAGCTTCCTTTCTCAACAAAATTAAGTTTTACTACTAACTTTTTAAAGGAGCAAATGACAAACAAAAGCCAAATTAAAATGGATTTTGGATTACCAGTGTTTTAAACCATTTTCTTATGACACAAATAAATCTATAAATATTTTCATACAAAAGCTAAGTAATGCCTTATTTTTATTAAAAATTCAGAGGCACTATGAGTTTATATTGAAAGTAACAAAGAACTCTTCCTTATAGAATTTCAAATAAGAAACAAACAGAATGAGGGCATTTGAAAAAAATCATCATTTGACAACCTACAGCTGGGCTCACAGGATCATATATTGTCCTTATTAACTGTTGCACGAAAAATTTTCAATGGATGCTAAAATAAAAGGGCAAAAAGTATAAGAATCAGGATATCTATACAATCTCAAAGTATTTCTCCTCTCCACAAGAAATCCATTAGTTACAAAGGGAAAATGATTAACTTTATGGTGGATAAAACAGCCATGTATGATCCCACATGACAAAAGTTGCATCAACAGCACTGGGACAAATGGACATGGTGTACCTCCTGACATAATGCTCTGAAAAGCACTTCTGTGGAATTCCTACCAAAACTGCATAGCTACAATCTAACCATGAGGACACACTGGACAAGCACAAACAGGGACATTCTACACTGGTCTGTAATCTTGAAAATTGAAAGCTGTCAAGGTCATAAAAAGACAAAGATTGAAAAAGAGAGACGAGAACTAACAACTAAATTTAATGCTTGACCTGGGACAGGAACCTAGACCAGAACAACTCTTTTTCTTTTGCTATACAGGATATTAATTGGACAATTAAGACAATTAATGAAATCTATCTGTAGACAGTAGAATTATATACATTTAAGAAATACGTTTAATTATATACACTTAAGAAATACATAAAGAAACATCATGTCTGAAACTTATTTTCAATTTATTAAAAAGGAACACTGTGAATAGAAAATAATAAAGCAAATGTAATAAATATTAACATTTGGGGACCTAAGTAGAACATGTAAGAATTCTTCACTACATTTCATAATATTTTTAAGTCTGAAATTATTTTAGAATAAATAAAAACAAAGAAAGCCAGTTGAAAGAAATGTTTTACTTTTCCTGACAATAATGGTCATCTTTACTGTATTCTACTCAGCAGATCATGAAATTTTAATTGGAAGAAAAATGTATTATCTCTCCTCAAAAACCTCTTAATTTACAAATAAAAAGAACAAAATCAAGTGACTTAAGAACCAAGACAATAATCCAGCTCTAACTCAGCTCAACAATTTTTCAACTATTTCAAAATGTCTCCTAATAGCTTTATATGTTGTCTCCTGCCGAAACATGTGGTATTGAAATAATCAGCTTTATTTTCTCAAATATTCTAACATGCTGGTGTAACAAACCACTTTCTGGCAATCTAGATTTTATTTTTAAAAAGCACTTGGGTGGAGCTAGAGCGGTGGCTCAGAGGTTTCAACGCTTGCCTGGCAAGCATGAGAACCCAGGTTCAAACCCCAGCACCACGTACACAACTAAGTGTTGGAGCAACTAAGGCCATGTGAAAAACTTGTTGTTTCTCTCTCTGTCTCTCTCACTGTCCCTCCTCTCTCTTAAAAAAAAAAAAAAGCATTTGGATATGATTGCTCCTAATAATCTTTAATAGCTATTATCAATAAGTGAAAAGTTCAAGAATATATACAAATCACAGTAGTAAATGTTAAAACTACAAAATTGATATACTTACTATTAGATCCATGATGAAAAAGAGACCAAATTTATATTATTCACCATTACAGCCCCATCTCCTAGGACAGTATCTGGTACACAATAAATACTCAAATTATTGTGTATGCTACAAATTAAAAGAAAATCTATAGTACAGGAATGTAACATATGTACAGATAATCATATCAGTGGTATTAACAAATTACCATGAGATAAGGAAGTTCTTTTTGCTGGGTGAGATCATGAAAGACTAGAGATTTAATGACAACAAAATTAAGACTTAAAAGACAAATAAGATTTCAACACACATGGAAGCAGTGGGGTAGTGAGAAGAGGGTAGGAGGATTTAGATAACACAGTCCAAAGGCAGAAAAATTTCTTCTAAATTTTTAAACTTAGGCTTACCTATTGTTGCTGCAAGTTCTGGATCAAAAGTATCATCGGTAAACCTCAAGAGCAGGCTGAAAGAGTGAAAAAGACAGATTAGGAATTTAGCTTTATTTCTAATCATATGATAAATGTATTCATCACAGATACGTTTTGTCACAAGTTATTAGACACAGATAAAAAATGCTGATGTAGGTCTGCTCCTGGGAATACTGTCTCAAGGAAGATATACGCAGAGGAATTAAATTATTGGAAAGGCAATTTTAAAATCCCAAGAACAAAGCAGCTTATTAATAACTGCATGCCCCATGCTCCTCTACACAATTCTCAAAATGCAAAAGATTGTTGGTATTGTTATTGTTCACTTTTTTAAAAAAAAATCTATATTGGCATGCCCTTCTGAGGCAACGATATTAGTAACATATCATGGTTTAATTGACAGGGATGAAAGGGGGAAAATTTCAGCTTCTTGGAATGAAAGAAAGACATTTTTAAATCTGTTGGGTAATTTACTCTGTTCTCAAGTAAAAACAAGAAAGTACAAAAGCATACCATTTTGTAACAAGTTGTATTACCTAAGGGGGAAGAAGAAATACGCTAGAAGGAAAGCATAGAAAGATCAGTGACAGGAAAAGTAGGTATACTATAGCAAATACTTGTTATGGTGTATGAAACCAAGTAGGCAAAGCTTTTAAAGAAAGTAGTAACAAAACTATTTTGAAAAATTAATGCCTGGGGAAAAAAAGGGAGGAAAATCAACAGAAGATAACTGCCAAGGTCATTTAGTTATGATTAAGTGGGAAAAGGAATAAATTTGGAAGTGGTAAAGAAATGAGAAAGGAAGGAATGAAAAGATATCCGATTAGATGAATATGCTAATATCTTATGTCTCCTAGTATTTTTTAATTTAATGTGAGGCAAGAGTCAGTTCTTAAAAGTTCTTCAAAAATAAAGTCTAAGCATTTGTTAAAGCCCTACATTTAGGGGCTGGAGGGGTGGCTCCGAGGTTGCGGCACTTGGCACTTGCCTTCAATGCGCAAGTACATGAGTTCGAGCCCCAGCACCATATACACAACAAAATGTCAGAGGAATGAGGTCACATGAAAAACTAAATAAAAATTGCTTCTCTGTCTCTCACTGTACCTCTCTCTTTAAAAAAAAAAAAAAGCTCAATTAATCAATCTTTTCTCACATTAACTCCTATAGTAGATTATTTTATCAGCCTGTTTGCATTAATAAAATCAAGGAAATAATTATTCCACGTCTGAATCAGAAATGTTACGAAACTTCTCTAGTTGTGTTTACTACTGCTAGATATAATTTTGTCCACAGAGTATATAGACTAATCCTAGTTTCCAAACCCAGTGCCATTAATAATATTTAAAGGATTAACTCTCCCTTTTTTGGTTGTATTGTTTGCCATAACACTGGTACACAGAATCAAAGTAAAACACAGTCAAATTCTAGATTTTTCTGCTTAACATCTTGACTGTGTTCAGATGACAGCACTAATAAGACTCCTAATGACTTTTTAAAATTTTTTCTTCTCTCCCAGTACATTCAGTTACCCATAATTTAAGAACAGAAGAAACATACTTATACTCAGTCAACACAGAAAATATTACTACAAAAACTTGGATTAACATAACCTTGTATAGTAGTAGTAGTAATAACTATGCCATAATAATACAAATAATAATGGTATTTACTTATTTAGTGAACATATTACAATGTGCCAGACATTAGGCCAGACATTTTTCTTCCACAATTGTTAATTCTTACAACAGCCCCTATCATTAATGGTGCTTTTTCAGGAAAGACAAGAAATTGGTATGGTATGAAGCAACAAATCCAAACTGAGTGTAAGTCATATTTTTGCCAGCAGTATACTGCTAGCCCAAAATGTATTCTAAACTACGTTCTAAAAAAATGTATGCATTTTTCTAGGCAGAGAGTCTACTTCTTTATTAGATTTTGAAGGGAATCCACAACCCAAAATAACTAAGAAGTACTCTTTCATATTTTATAGTTAAGCCTTTATATTTTTAATGTTAAAGGAGCAAAATATTCTCCATGCAGAGCTATAGATGGAAGGAATAACTACCACTATGCCACTTAGATAAGACCAAATGTATAATAAACAGTGTGATTACAACTAACTACATTTCTTTTTTTTTTTTTCAGACAGAGAGGAAAAAGAGAATCAATTTTATTTAGTTTTTCATGTGGCTTTTGTTGCTCAGACATTTGTTGTGTACGTGGTGCTGGGGTGCAAACCCACATCCTCACACGTGTAAGGCAAGCACCATATCCACTAAGCCAAGGCTCCAGCCCCTAAGTGCATTTCTTAATTTACAACTGAAATTCCCCTAAAAGAATGGAAGGGATAGCAATTTAGACAATAGAATGGTTCTATAAACCCTTCTTGTAAGAACCCAAAGTGTTCTTACACTTTGCCACATTTTTTACTTCATCTGGCCTAGACACAGGATCAGAATTTTAAACTGTACATTTAACTCTGGATAGAGTTAGAGAGGTTTCTCTTGTGCTCCCTTCTTTTCAAATAAAGGCCCAGAATGTTCAAGTATCACATACAAAGTTACACAAGCAGCAGCACTAGTTTCATAATCCTGATATCCAGGCTACCATCACAAACTGTTTTCACTCTTAACAGTATGCACTAACTGGTTAAGAAATCCACTAATTCAGATTAAGATAGTCTTTGTTGTGCAATAATTTCTCAACAACACTACTGGCATCACCCTTCCACTTGCTCTAGCTCTGTGAAGAAAGCAAAACAAATTACTAGTTAGAACAATCCTTCCTGAGCACATCTATGACAAATGTTTTTGTACTAACTTGCCTTAAAAAAGCACACACTTCAACTTTAGAGGAGTCATTTAATTTCACCTTATCCACGACTTATCTTTTGTTTTCCACAGCACATCACACAGACCAAGAATGTCTAAGTAGAAAAATAAGACAATTACCTCCATAAATGCAATTCCTTCTTGAAAGAGGTACAATTGTTAAAATATTGCAGTGATTCACAATTCACCATTAAGTACTGACAAAGTTTAAAGGGGATTATACCAAAATAAGATTATCAAAAGGGAGTGTGAATGAGGGAGCCCAATAAATACACAAAATAGACTGTACTCTAAAAAGGGAAACTTCAATTACTTTCCGTTCACTACACCTCCAGTTATCCTTTCAGAAAAAAATTCACACACCTTAATGCATCATCCATGCAATGCATTAAAGTGCTAACCAAATGAACGAAATGAAATGACAACTAACTATCCTTGATTTCAAAAACTGCAATTTCCTATGTCTTAAAGGAGGGCCCTATTCTCAAGGGGAGAAAAGGAGGAAAGAAAGATCACAAAGCTATGGCATACCTAGTAAAACAATGTTCGATATATTAACTAACTTTTTAACCTTCAAACATTTACAAAAATAGATGGTGATCCTGAAAATGGTTTTGTTTACCCCTTTAATACACACACCATACTACCACACTACCCAAGGTGTTTCATTAATATACTCCCTGGAATGTGCAAATTTGTTATTCTAGCATACAAAGTACATTAAAGGAGAAGAACTATGAACATGTATTGTTAAATGAGAAGAACTATGAACATGTATTATTAAACTTTAAAAAAATACAAATATTCAGAATTTATTCCGTAAGCTTTGCAAATTCTTAAGTACCTAAAAAACGTTCAGACTTAATGATCTTAAAAGTTATTTGAAAGAAAGGTATAACAGGAAGTACAACTAAATATGACATTGCTTACAGCCCCTGGAGTTTAAAGATCAATACGACCTAATGTAATCTCTTCATAATCAGATGGCAGGGTTGTTTGCACCTGGAGAACTCCTTTCAAAGACCTTGATGAATTCACAAACCTCTATACAGAGCCACCTAGATCCACGTCTTCCCTAATATCGAACTCTTATCAATAATTTTCCCCAAAGAAACAATCAAAATAGAAAAGACAATGCTGATTTGTCCTTTCGTCTCCACATGATGTGGCAAAATGAGAAGGAACGGCACCTTACTTTCGAAGGTGGCCGGAGCTGAAGCACTCTCACCTTACACTAAAGTGAAAATTTCAAGCCGTAGTAACACCAATGGATTCTTTCACAGCCGAGAAATTAAAACAAAAAATAAAATAAGAACAGACAACAGGCTGCGCCAAAATAGGCCAGGAATGTGACCTAAGGCGTCACGAAACTTCCTGTGTAGAACATTACGTACTCAGAGAAAGCCAGACAGAAATTCCAAAGTGATAAAGTTACAACTCCCGGCTCCGGGGGTGACAGGTACCCTGAACCCCCAGACCAGGGCGAAGCGTCGCTCTCGGCGGGACTCGGGCCCGAGCCCGCCCGCCACGCCCTGTGCTCCGCGGCGGCGAGCAGGCGGCCCCGGGAATTGTTTTTCTTCTCGGCGCGACAGAAGGGACGGCCCTCCAAAGAACTGGGCCTGGCCGAGGCCGTGAACCAGGCAGGCGGGGGTGGGGCGCGGGGCGCGGGAGCGCGCGGAGAGGCCGAGAAGGGCGAGAGCGAAGCGGGCCCGAGTTCGGGCCCGGCCAGCGCAGGGCCAGAGCAGGACCAGCGCCGGGCCACCGCCGTTTAGCGTTCCCGTCACGGCCCAGGAGACAGAGCCACCGAGACAGAAAAAGCCCAGCCACCCTCTTCACGGCCCACACACCGCCTCACCTGGACTTGCCCACCCCACTCTCGCCGATGATGAGAATCTTCAGAGTGGTTAACACGTCCTCGTCCATCCTGACCCTGCTCCGCTCCGAGTCCAGCCGGCCAGCCCGCTCCGCCTCCCAACCCTCCGCCGCGGGGGCCTGCCCGCGCATGCGCGCCCGGCGGCTGCCACCTTCCTTTCACACCGGGTGTTTGGGTGGCTGAAGCTCCGGACGCCCCAGTTCCGCCTTGAGGTAGCTCTGCGGCTGCGCACGCCGAATCCGGCGTCTTTCCGGAGAGCGCGTCCCTCCCGTGCGCAAGCGCAGATAGGGAGAGCCGTGTGCGACGGCGCCCTGTTCTCAGGCGTGGACTCCTCCGCAACGCTGCGCCAGAGCCTCTTCAGTTGTGTAATTGAGCGATGATTTCAGTCCGGGGAGTGTATACAAAGCTTTTTTTTATTGAAGTAGTCACTCATTACGGCTGTATTGCGGTGGGAAAATCATTGCGCTTTGAAGCAGATTATCGTAGATCCAACACTACCATATAATCGCTTTGTCATATTACCTGGCCACCTCAGCCTGTTTCCCCACCTCAGGGAGACAGTAATTATTCCTACCTGCTTCTTAGAATTGTTATGAAGACCAAATGAGTTAATAAAGTCCTCCACAAAAGGTGTGAGCAGTTATTAACTTCATGGCTTACCCTGTGTTGAAGTGTACCCTTCACATGGTAATTCATCTTGGAAGGGAGATGCAGACTTCATGTAGATCAGGTACATATAAATCTCTGGCACAATTGCAAACCAACTGTTTTTGCTCATAAGAACTCATAAGAATTGCTGCATCACGATTGCAGGAATTGTGTGTGTATACCTGTATACCTTGTCTCTACTATACTGTAATTTTTTTTTTTTTTTAAGAGAGAGAGTAGGGGGCTGGAGCAGTGGCTGGGCAGTTACTGTGCTAGTACGCGCGAGTACACGGGTTCAAACCCCAGCACCCACGTACACAACTAAGTGTCAGAGCCTCGAAAGCCATGTGAAAAACCCAATAAAGACTGATTCTCTCTCTCTCTCTCTCACTGTCCTCTCAAAAAAAAAAAAATGGGACAGTGAGAATCAATTTTATTTAGTTTTTCATGTGGCATTCCTTGCTCCTACACTTCGTTGCGTAGGTGGGTGCTGGGGTACAAACCCGTGTCGTTGCGCATTCAAGGCAAGCGCCTTAACTGCTGAGCCACCACTCCAGCCCCTATACTGTAAATCTTAGAGTACAAATGCCATATATAATACCTAACAGTGCCTGGTATATGGCAGTCACTCAGTAAATATTAGTTTTCATCCTTTATTTCCTTATACTTGCACTTAGTAGACATTTGATTAAAGACTGTAATTAAAATTTAAAATAAGTTAAGGAATTAATTTCTTAAATAATTTATAAAGCTCTTCTGTTAGATATCTGAATGGTTCCTTTGCCAACTTCAGATCTTTGCTCAAATGTTTCCTTCTTAGTGAGGTTCCTTTCTTATACTACTAAAATTTGCAAGTCCATCTAGCATGCCCTCTACCTCTTTGCATTATTTTCTGCATAATACCACCTTCAAATATACTATATATTCTATTACTTTGTTTACTGTCTAATCTTCCCCAAAGAGAAGTCTCAATAAGGCAACAATTTGGGGGGGGGGGGTATTTTGTTTACTTGTATCAGTGTGTATAATAGTTCCTGCACTAAATAAATAACTGTTCAATGAATTATTTGAATGCACATTGAACAGTCCATTACTAAACTTGGAGAATGAGGTCAATGAGACAACCTCAACCTCTCATAAAATAGCCTTTGAAACCTCAATCGAGTCTATCCTGCTTACTCTTGGGAGGCCTTTTTGGGGGGGTTCACATTATTGTCAAGCTCAGTTTTCTTGCTCATCATTTAAACATTCTTGTCCTTTGAGTTTTAACCTGTTTTTATCTTCTTAATCTACATGCATTGTTGCCTAGTGTCTTCTTGAACTTACATGGTTTCTTATCCTCATTTTCTTTGTCCCAGAGTTATTATCTCTGGCCTAGATTTTCTCTTCAGGTTCAGGCCAACACACGCAAATGCCAAGATATCTTCACGTGAATATGTCCAGGTGGAGTATGCCAACCTAAACATGATGGACATTGAACTCATTATCTTCCTTTACTGTAGCCTTTCACCTGACTTCCTTCTTAATGAATAACATTAACACTCATTTAATTTCCTCTCTCTCCCCAAATCCACTTAGTCCTCACGAATTTACTTCTTATTTTTTAGAGAGAGAGAGAGAATCAATTTTTATTGAGTTTTTCACATGGCCCTCGTTGCTCTGACAGTTATGTATGTGGGTGTTGGGTT
This sequence comes from Aplodontia rufa, assembly GCA_004027875.1. Taxonomy (NCBI): domain Eukaryota; kingdom Metazoa; phylum Chordata; class Mammalia; order Rodentia; family Aplodontiidae; genus Aplodontia; species Aplodontia rufa. The sequence continues at coordinate 2,831 of PVKS010003313.1, read as the reverse complement.
TTGAACCCATGTACTCACGCACATGCTGGGCAAGCACAGTAACCACCGAGCCACCACTCCAGCCCCACAAATTTACTTCTGAACAATGTCTGAAATTTATCCACTGTTTTCATCTCTACCACCACCACTATTATGGTTATCATCATCATGTTTGCTTGATTACCATATTGGCTTTACAACTGACCTTCCTGCCTCTCCTCTCTGCTTCCTTCACACTATAATACTGCAGCCAAAAATGGCATTTTTAAAAATGCTAATTTAATTGAATCATTCTGCCTACTTCGAGCCATCCAGAGGTTTCCTCACTGCCTTTACAAGTATTTGTTAACTTACTATAAACACTGATTATCTCTACAACCTCATCTCTTGTTATTCTCTGCCTTGCATTTTGCATTTCAGCCAAACTAAACTTCTTTCATATTTTCAGTGAACCATGTTTCACTTGTCTCCGGCACCTCTTTCATGTTTTTCCTTTTGCCTGGAGTACTTTTCCTGTCCTCTCCTCTGCACATACTCATGCACATTTGCCTGGATAACTCCTATTCATTCCTTTTTTTTTTCAGGGCTGAGGACCGAATGTGAAGGCCTTGCACATGCTAGGCAAGCGCTCTGCCACTGAGCTAAATCCCCAACCCCCTATTCATTCTTTATGTTCAAGCTCTTGGATCCCTTCACCCATACAACTTCCATGGCAATATTACCTGTTTTTCTTATAAGTTCCTCTAATGTCCTATACTTCTATTGTGGTATGTATCCCACAGTATTCTAATTATATGTTTACTTCTCTGTTCCCCTAAAAGAATATATGCTTCCCGAAAGCAGAATTGATTAATGTCCTGTCACTGTTTTGTCTCCAGCATCTAGTACAATGCCTAGCCTAGAGTAGTTGCTCAAAATGTGTTCATATAAAATCACCAAATCAGCTTCAGGAATTTGGAACAATGTAGTCTGCTTGTTTATATAGAATGAGATGATGTCTCTTGAATCTCTATCTTGAACATTAGGAAAAAACTCAACTTCTAGTGCTCGCCCATTACCAGGTACTGCTAGACAGAAAGAAAGCATTTATGCACAGATTTGGCAAAATAGTATTTTACATACTAAATGAGTGATACAAACAATAAAGATAAGAGTACAGACATTTCTCAGTATGGGAGATGGTTTCTGGGACCTTCTGTGGACACTAAAATCAGTTCCTTACATAAATTGGTATAGTATTTGCATATAACCTCTGCATTTCCACATGATTAGATATGTCTTGATTACTTATAATACCTAAAACAATGTAAATGCTGTGTAAATATTTATTGTTCTATATTATTAGGAAATAATGTAGAAAAATGTCTATACATGTTTCAGTACAGATGCATTTTTTTTCTGAACTTTTTCAATCTGCAGTTGGTTGAATCCATAAATGTAGAACTGAAAGATCCAGAGGGCTGGCTGTAACTTGTCACTGAAGCTCAGAACAACCAGAAAAGTGCTTATGAAGGAAGCAAGACTTAAAATAAGGGTACAATTTAGACAAGCACGATGGAAAAGAGCCTGTACTCCTAGAGGTGGGAACATACCTAGAATGAAAGGACCCACTTACAGCCATGGAAGATTTATGCAGGCAACAAATGGGAAACAAAAGTAATGAGAGTCACGCTGGGAACAACTTCAACTGCTAATCTAAGGAGTCTGCTTTATTTTTATTTTTATTTTTTAAAGAGAGAGGGGATAGTGAGAAAGAGAGAGAAACAAAGAGAGAATCAATTTTACTTGGTTTTCCAAGTGACTTTCATTGCTCTGACACTTCATTGTATACGTGGTGCTGGGGTTCAAACCTACGTATTTCCGCATGTCAAGCAATTACTGTAACTGCTGAGCCACCGCTCCAGCCCTGAGTCTGCTTTATTTTAAGGACAGTTGATACCAGAATATCTGTGGCTATATTCTTGATTTTGTTTGGCATTGCCAGAGATTCACACATGCTAGGCAAGCTCTACTATTAAAAAGTCTGCATATCATATAATTCCAAATATATGACATTCTAGAAAAGGTACAACTGTGGAGATAGTAAAAAGATCAGGGATTGTAAGGAGGGAGGAATGATAGGCATAGCATAGAGGATTTTTAAGGAAGTGAAAGTTTTTTACATGATACTGTAACAGTGATACATGTCCTATGCATCTATACAAATTCATAAAATGTACAAAACCAAGAGTGAACCCTAATGTAAACTATAGTGTTTGGATAATAATCATGTGCCAATCAATATTGCTTCATCAATTGTAGCAAATGCAGCACCCTGGTGGTGGATGTTTATTATGGTGGAGTCTATGCATGTGTGGGGCAGGAGGTACATAAGAAGTCTCTGTATCTTTCATTCAGTTTTGCTATGAACCAAAAATTGCTCTGAAAAAGGGTGTATTATTTTTAAAAAATGGTCAGTAAGATTTCCATTAAAGACACCAAGAAATAATGGTGGGGGAGACATGGAAAGGGTGCAAGTTCTGCTAACCAGCAAAGAGTAAGGACACAGGGGAAAAAAAAAAAAAGAGGACACAGAAAACGTTAAGAATTATAATCAAGGGGCTGGAGCGGTGGCTCAGCGGTTTCAGCGCTTGCCTAGCAAGCACGAGGACCCGGGTTCAAACCCCAGTGCCAAGTACACAGCTAAGTGTTGGAGCAACTAAAGCCATGTGAAAAACTAAATAAAGTTGTTTCTCTCTTTCTCTGTCTCTCTCACTGTCCCTCTCTCTTTAAAAAAAAAAAAAAGAATTATAATCAATTTGCATAGTATGAACTGTGTTTTACTCAAAGGCATTCGGATGTATGGTTACATC
>PVKS010003312.1:0-105559 GCA_004027875.1 Aplodontia rufa | reverse complement strand
GCCTAATTGTGTTCTTTCACATAGCAGATATTTAAAAATATGTTTGTGAGCTCGTAGGACAGCTAAATGTGGAGTCTCACTCGTAGTTAGCCAACAAAGTTCTGATGTTCTTGGAGCTAAGAGATGAACATGCATATAAGCATTGTCTTTTTACTGTGGTGACTCTCAGATGGAAAGTCTCATTCAGTATTTTAAGTGACAAGTGGATGCTATGTAAAAACACTTTTAAAAGGGGCTGGAGCAGTGGCTTCCTCAGGTCCTGGGTTCAAACCCCAGCACCACATACATACATACATACATAAATGTTGGAGAAACAAAGGCCAGATGAAAAACTAAGTAAAGTTGATTCTCTCTCTTTCTTTCCCCCTCTTCCCCTTCTCAAAAACAAACAAAAGCCAAAAAATAAACAAAAAAAACCCAAAAAAAACCACAAAAAAACCCAAACTTTTAATGGACTTCACATGTGGGTCAGGTGACAGGAGGTGAGAGGAGATAGGGACAGTAACGTAGCCCCCTGTCACAAAGGGGTGTCAGGAACATTCCACATTCCTCAAACAGGGGCTCACTGGCTTTTATTCCTTAGTTTTCCATCTCAGAGACTTAAAGCTTCTTTCTTGCAATATTTATTTAGCCCTTATTGTGTAGCAGTACTATTTTAGGTTCTAGAATTATAGTGTATAAGATAGGCAGGTCTCATATGTGGTAGGGATTCGAGATATTAAGCAAATAGATGTATTGAACATGCAACAATGGGCTATTTTCTCAGTTTTATTTTAAGATATTTAATTAAAAATAAAAAATAAGGGGCTGGTGGCTCAGCTGTGGAACACTTGCCTGGAATGTGTAAGAACCCGAGTTTGGATCCCCAGAACCCCATTCACAGATGAGTAGAGGAAAAACAAAGAAACAAAAAATTGAAGAAAAAATAAGAGTTGACTCTTTCTCTCTCATCCACTTTAAAAAATTAAAAATAAAAATTATATATAATCAAGGTGTACAACATGATTTGATATTCACGCTAATCAATACACACTATACGCATATATCCTTGTTTAGACAAACATGGACTTAGCATGCTGGGATTCAAGGGTACTTTATTCGCAGTTTATTTGCAGAAGAGAATAATATGCACCTTTCTCAATGTGCAGGTGTTCTGAGGAACAATAAAAATGCACATGGGAAAAGAGTGAAGAATAAATTGCACAACCTAAATTTAGGCATTATGTTTATTTTTGAGAGAAAGTAGGCATTAAAATACTCTGTCATATTCAGGTCGAATCATTAACAGCCTCCCCCCCAAAAATTCTTTAAATTCTTTGCTCCCCTCTGTAGTTATAAAGGCACTTATCTCACACTACAGGCTTCCTTTTATAACTTCAGGTTTGTTTTCCTTTTACTGAATGAAATGGTGCTATAAATCCATGAGGGAGTGTTGCACAGTGATCACTGGTTTAGTTCAATATCAGGTCAGACTCCTTATCTTGAAATCCAGACAACTTCAGCCCATGAGAAAAAAAGAATATTTCAATGCATCACTACTTACCATACAGCTATTGCGGAGAGAGGCAGCAACATACAGAGAAAGTCTGCCATATGCTTACACATCCAGAGTTGGAAAAGGGAGCAAAAGATGAGATTCCATAACAGTTTCGAAAGAAATTAAATCTAACCAGCAATTTTTAAGGATCTAGAATGCATTATGGTTGATGTTATAGGTGACTGAATAAAATATAAGAACTTGACCATAGGGGCTGGAGCAGTGGCTTGGTGGTTACAGCGCTTGCACGGCATGCACAAATACATGGGTTCAAACCCCAGCAACCCATGTACGCAACTAAGTGTCAGAGCAACAAAAGCCATGTGAGAAACTCAATAAAAATTAATTCTCTCTGTTTCTTTCTCTCTCTCTCTCTCTCACTGTCCTTCTCTCTTAAAAAAAAATAAAGAACTTGACCATAAAAGAGATTATATTTCCTTTGGGGAGAGATATATTCAGGTGACCTAACTGGAGATTAGCACAAAATAGTGCTGACTTTTTTTTTTTTTTAAAGTGCTACAGGAGCTCTAGATACAGGGATGATTTTGTGAGTTGGAAACTTTGGATAGGCTTGGAGAAGATAAGGCTCAAATCCATGCCTAAAAGCACTGGTGGAGATGAGGAGGGGAGGATACTCCAGGAAGGAGAGAATCCAGCAGCCAATGACACAGAGCAGAGGAGGAGGTTGATGTGTTCAGCTTTTTTATTGTCCCTACTGGGCCAGAGCAATTTGAGTTGAAACTTAATGGAAAGCAGGGTCCATAACCAAGCAAACTTTATCTATTGCCTATTATGTAATATTTTCCTAATTTTTTTGATGAGCAAATATCTTTATTTTAAAATTGATGTTTTTATATTTTATTAAGAATTTGTATTTTATAAAGTTTGTGCTTAGTTTCATTTTCAGACTAATTCAGATCCCTACCTATATCCAACAATGCTGGCAATGAAAACTAGGGTTGTTCTTTAGTTTATGGGTGCATTTCAAACTATGATCTTTCACAGGTCTTGGGTTTGGTCAGGGCATCCGTAGATGTAAACAGCCCTTCAAGAGATTTTGTGATACATAGGAGGGTTGGAGAACCACTACTATGAAACATGACTTAAGAATGGAGTTAACTCCTAGGAGACTGGAGGGTGGGACTATGGGGGAATCATCTCAGAAGGAGATCTCTGTCATCCACAAGATATCCATTTAACTCAGGAGTTCTTCTGGGGGAAACAGCAACAGGGGGAACCCAAGCTGGGCATCCATGATACGGCATTAGCCCTGGATAACTAAGTATATATACATTGGTTCTTGAATGTTTGATAATGTTTCCCTCTCAATTGTATCTCTATATCCATCTAATAAAAAAAAAAGAATGGCGTTAAGACATCGGACAGGAAGAATTGGTGCTCATTTGATTCAGTGAAATTTATTTAAAAGACATCTCAAGAATCCTGGGAACATTGTGGACAAGAAAACCATGTTAACATTAGCCAATTGTTAAGATTTTCTCAAATAAATAATTTATTTTTATGTGCTAATTTATCTTTTTTGTTTTTTTCTTTTATTTACTGTTATAATACAGGTATCATTATAACTCTCATGCAAATTTGGAAATCCTGGCTAACATTTACTTATCAGAAACACATGCTGATTATAGTCTGCAATATTGCTTTTTAAAAAATTTTTTAAATTTTTTAATTTTTTAAAAGGTGGTTCAGTGGGAAGGGAGGGAGGGTCAACATGGATGTTCAATACTATATAGGACATTTGACTACTATGAGGACCCCAAATATATCCAAGCAGGCATATAAATATAGTAATTTCAATGTGTAAATTAAATGACTATGGTCACTGATTTCTGTAACTTGGGGGAACTACAGAGAGCCAGGAGATCGGGCAGTGGGGGAAGGCGGGTAGATCCTGGACAAGAATCAGGTTAAAGCAACTCTGTAAATATGTATGCATGTATGAAGGTGAACCAATGAATTCTTTCATTATGTAATTTATCTCTTTTTATGCCAAAATAGTATTTAAAAATCTGTTGGGAAGGAAGAACCAGTGAATGGTTTGCTTTGCCTGGGTCAACAAATGTATTTTGATGTGACTCTACTGCAGATATTAGCCATCACTCATATTAACCAAATATTAGATTCAGAAAGAAACTGTTAATGAAGCATAATTTGTAAATTTTTAATAAGCAGTCATTTGCTAAACCTTTACAAATGTGAGCATGAACAACCCCAGACTAGCTTACCAGTTTTTGTTTTTGTTTTTTTAATGCTTCTAAGTGCAACTTCTTCCTTGCTTCCAAAAGCACGTTTTCCTCTTTGCTAAGGACCCTTGGAGAGAATCCTCATATCTTACAAAGATAAAATTTCAGTTTCACTTTAATTTCCTGGTAAAGGTGATGTAATAAAGCTTAATGAAAAGGTCTACAACATATTTTTGGTATAAAATCGAATTGAATATCATGCCAATCCTCAAAGGCCCTGGCAGTATATCCATTGCCTGTTAGAAAATAAGTATACAGTGCTCCTGAAATTGTGTTTGTAGACCAGCATCATTTTTCAAAATGAAGTATAATAATTGTTGTCTCAATAACTGTCATACTATAAATTAAACTAAATTCAATTGAGCCAAGCATTTACTAAACCTATTATTTTTAAAGTATTGTACCAAGAATTATAAAAAATAGTAAGGAAAGTAAATTAAAAGATATGAATAATAACTGATGTCTCCCTGCCTCTGTTTAATTTTGTACAGAATATGTTTAATAACTCTGGAAGCATGGGGACCTAGTGTCTTACCTCCCTTGTGGCTAGTCACTGTGCACAGGGCTTTTAGATTGGATAGCTTTGCATAGGTGTCTTTAATGTGGTCTTACCATTCCCCACATTCTAGTACCCTCGTTTGGGTTTTTAGTCTTTTCTACTTGGAAGCAAGTCCCTTAATCACCTCCAGTTTTATTTCTTTCTAGTTCTTCTTCTTCTTCTTCTTTTTTGAGTACCAGGGATTGAACACAGGGGTGCTTAACCACTGAACCACAACCCCATCCCTTTTCACTTTTTATTTTGAGACAGAGTCTTGCTAAGTTGTTTAGGGCCTCACTAAGTTGCTGAGACTGGTTTTGAACTTGAGATCCTCCTGCCTCAGCCTCCTGATTTGATGGGATTACAGGCATGGGCCACTGTGCCCGGCCCTTTCTAATTATTCTAAGAAATATGAGGGTCAGCTTTGGCCAGACCACTCTCCATTGCCTACTAAGCAACATCTAAGATGATCAGAGTGAAAACCCATGTTTAATGATCTTTGGTCTCATTTTCCACTACTCTCAGCTTTTTCCAGGAGTCCTATGCTCTAGGTACACTGGAATTCTTATAATTCCAGAACACACCTCAGCCTTCTTCCAGGGCCTGTGCTCAGTGTGCTCTCTCCAGCAGGTGTAGCTCCAGTCCACCATCCTTCAAGACAGTACACCCATTCTGATATCCGCAGGTAAACTGCTGTCTTTCTTTTGTCGTGCCCAGAGCCCTTCTTATGTCTGTTAGACCATTTATGACATTCTGTATTTTCCATATTAGAGGACACATTTTTTTCCTTAATGTTTTAGATCAGCCCATGATTGCGCTTTGGAAAAAAAGGCCTCCAGAATCATGAACTAAATGTTGTGCGTATGTTTCAGAGGAAAGGGTCCACAGCTCTCATCAGATTCTCCAGAAGGTATGTGGGGAATCAGCTGTAAAACGATAGAACTGAATGATAAGTATCTTGAAGTCACAGTCTAGGTTTTGCTTATGTTCAGATTCCTCACAGCTCCTTGCGCAATGCCTAGCTCAAACTGGGGTGATCAAACATGCCTGCCAAATGCAGGAGAGCTCCTGCTGCAAGCCAGGGCACACACAATCCCTAGAAGCTTTCTCTGTGCTTCTATGTTCTACAAAAGCTCCATGGTGATCGTTGAGTACGACTTCTCACCTTACCTCTTATTCTTTAAGTATTATGATTGCACAGATGGCCAGAGCCCTAGATGTAACAGGACCTATTCTGAAAGGGAAGAGCATCTACAGGGCTGGAAACCATGAGCAACTGTCTACAACTTTTCCTTTACAACTTTGGATGTGATAGACCCTGCATCATGTACCCATCTGGCCAACATGAGAACAGTTAAAGTATGGGACAAGTGAGCAAGGACAAGTGAGCAAGTAGCAGTTGGCTGCAAAGTGTTATTTTTTCTGTACTCATTTTTTCTGTACTTTTTTGTACCATCTCAATATATAGCTAATTGTTCAGCAAGAGTAAATAAATAATGGGATAAATAGTAGAATACGCATTCACCAATTCAGACAATACGGATAGCACAGCTTCCTAGTACATAGAAAATTGCTTGGGAAATGGTGCTAGCATTTGGGATAACGAGATCTCTAGCTGTCTAATCAGTAAGTACAGGTTATGTGTAGGTATCTTGAGTGAGGTGACAAATATATCAACATAGTATAAGAATATGAAGCGTATTTCTATTTAAAAGTCTTTAAAAGCCATGGCATAAGTTCTAATGATATATTGCACATCATCATGACTATAGTTAATAATAATGTATAGTAGATTTTCAAATTGCTGAGTGGATTTTGAATGTTCCCACCACAAAGAAATGACCAGTATGAGGTGGTGTAAATGTTAATTAGCTTATCTTAATAATCCCACCATTTATACATCTGTTGTAATATGCTGTACTTTATAAATACAGACTATTGTTATTTGTCAATTAAAAATAAAGCAAAAATTTTAAAAAGTCATTGGAAAACAGAGATGAGGAATATTGAATGGTAAAAGTCATGGTATGCAGTGGGTGATATCTTGGACTCATCCTGTGTACTTTTCTAAATCTTCTCAGCCCTCTTTCTTGCTCCAGCCCCTGCAGACATGACCAGCACCACACAGACTTTGACCTGCTTGGTCCATCTGCAACCAGAGAGCAACTGGCCTCAGGATCTCACTGTGCACCTCTGATGTCTGAGCATGAAAACCTGGAACCTACTGAGCACCTGTACAAATGCCACCCAGAAGTGCGGGGGCAAGATTACTGCCTTTGACCAATGCAGGACAGAGCAGTGGGATTAGAATTCCTCCTTTTGTTCCCTGGGCAGCAATTCTGGGGTGCATTTCACAAGGTTGCTTAGAAGTTCTTGCCCTGTCTAAGGCTTTCCTCCTTCCTTGTTCCAGCTCGGCTCTGCATTCACCATCCAAATGACATGCTTCTGTGCAAGTCTTGTGACACATGTGTTGTAATGTCTGGGGCCTATTTTCTTGGGAAACACAGACTAAAGTGCTGATTCTAATCAAGTCCCTATCGATTCCTGGTTGAGTGCTCTCAGAGTAATAAATGAGACAAAAACGGAAACACAACCATGTCCAAAGTGGATTAGGATTCTGTTTGGCTCTATACATTTCCTCCATGATTTCTTTTCCACAGTTTAATATCATTGTGTTACTCATCAGAATTTAACTTGAAAAATAACATGCATCACACTTGATCTTGTCAAAATTATTATTTTCTGAGAAAACAATCAATGGCTGGTGCCATTCTCTTTATTTGCAGCAGCAGGCTTAGCGGTCCACAAACTTGTCTCATTTTTCAGTATTTTTTTATGTCAAGGCATGACAGATATTGGAGGATGGGAACTTTGTATACCATGACACTTGGCTAATATTTGGAAGTTAGAAGCTGGGCTCTTAGTTATATGACTTTATCTGGTGTTTATCCAAAGAAAGCCACTCTGGTGAAATACTCTCTTCATCTGGAATAAACAGAACTAACTTTATAATGATGTGTGAGGAGACAACACAGAAATCCTAGCCAAACACCAAGAAGGTAGACAATTTATTTCAATATGTATTAGATATTTGATTCTTTTTGTTAACCATAATTAAGTACCTTTTCTTTCCTTCAGGAAATAACAGATGGCTCAGGGGACATTAGGTATCAGTTTTCGAAGCAAAATTTATACAGCAAAATTTTAGAGTGCATCTACTATTTGATATTTACAAAGCCCAGTTCTACAATAAATAGAAGACATTCATTATATTCTAAACTTGAGGCTATCCTATTACTAAATTTGTACACCAAGGAATACAATTATCTAGGATAACCTAATTAATGAGATGATCTCATATTGCATTTTTCTTCTTGTGCTGTTTCAGTTAACTTTTTCTCTTTTAAATGCACATGATAATTTCAAGAATGAGCACTACGATTGATAGGCAGCTAAATGTTTTTGTAGATGTGTTATTGGGAAAGGGTACTTTAAAAAGGAAAGAAAGGGAGAAACTTTCATGGGATGTTCCAGACTTTCAGCTTATTTGCTGTTGCCTAACATTTTGAAGATGCTTCGGTAAATCATACAGATCATGTCAAGCAGAGATTTTGGAAAGGGTCTGCCCTGACAATATGAATAATAGAAGAAAATGTAGAGAAAAACTAAGAGGTGAATTTAGGCCAAAGAAAAGCTAAGTAAATTTTCAAATAGTTATCTGTAGAATGAAAACAGTATGCCGTATACATATTGGGTTTCTTATGATCATGTACAAGCTCCTCCTTAGGGAGAAGCTCTGAGTCTGAATCATCCCCATGTCCCTTAAGGTGCTCAGCAAGAGGTCTTTACTTATAAAGTCGTTATTCACTAGACAATGAATGCGTCTGCAGCTGAATATGGATTAAATGTATGCTGCACACTATGGAGGATACAAGCAGCAATTAAGCCACATGTCTTACTGTCTGAATTCTTTTCTTGAGAGCATTCATTCTTGCCTAAATTATTGTGTTATTTGCTAAAGTGCAAGCTTCATGAAGATAAGATTTTTAAAAATTATTTTATTTTTATTGCTTTGTATATGGGACACCTGGCATATGGAGGGTGAATTTGATGAATGTTTTAAAAAATATTTTCCCAACAAAATATAGTTTTATTTTACAACCTTAGTCATCAATGATTAAGATTTTTAAGATGAAAAATTTCTTTTCAGAAATCTTTTTTTTTTGGTATCATCAGTATCACTTAGCCATGGGCTTGACGTTCAGCTTTCAGGTACCCTATTTTACATCCAGAGCTGAGTCTGTGTGGTGGTAATCACTGGAAAGAAAATTTGATAGGATAACATTTCCAGGATTTAAAAAAATTAATGGGTACAGAGTTTTTGTTTGGCATGCTGAAAAAGTTCTGGAAATTAACATTGGTGATTCTTGAACAACCTTGTGAATGTATTTGATGCAACTAAATTGTACACTTAAATTAGTTTAAATAGTAAATTTTATGCTATGTTTTAAAGCAAATTTTTAAAAAGGAAAAAGGATTGGACACCTTTAGGTAGAATAATATAAGATTATGTTAAAATAAGAATGAAATGGAGTGGGTACCACTATACATTAGATTTTGCATAATGAGTTATGCATTCTTTGGAAGTTTGCCTGGATATATTAGCTAGTGCTGTTTAGGTAGTGTAGTTTATTTTCTTGATATTTGCATTTTTAGAGTTTAATGTTCATCCCTCCCCAACTTCTGTAAGGGCTAATACGTATCACGGTTAAAATGATGCCCTTAAGTTTCAGTCAGATTCTGAAGTCACTCAGACAATTCGGGAACAGGAAATCTCAATGCACCCTGTGAAACTCACAAATCCACAGGGCTTTCTCTGTAAGGGGACTGGTCATATGAACTTTCAGCCATCGATTTAATAGCTAGGCTTCTTACAGCTACTGCAGTTTCTTCACAAACATGAGGATGATGGTCAAGTATTTGCAAACACTCATGGTCAGAAAGGTCAAAGTTGAGAAACTTGATATCTTTTAAGATGGGGAGGGATGAGTGCGTTAAACTTAAAGTGTAAATATCCAGAAAACAGGGGCACCGTGCGTTGGGGTAAACCTAGAAGAAACCTACAAAGATTTTTCATTTATTCAACATAACATCAATCACAACACACTAAGTTGGCTATCAGTGGTATTTTACTCATTTAAATTAATAGGCACTGAACCATATACCATTTTTGATGTCACCAGATTGTTCAAGAGCATTTCCCTAATGGTCTCAAAAGGTTCATTCATTTACTAATAAGTATCTATTGAACCTTTAGATGCCAGGTTCTGAAGATACATCAGTATTCCAGATATATATTGATTTTTCTCTTAAAGACTATATTTGAGTTGAGGAAGATATAATAAACCTAAGAACTAAGTAAATTATACAGCATAGAGTATATTATAATGTATTTTAGGAAAGAGAAAGACAAATAATCGAGCAAGATGGATGAACTGAGTTGTTATTTTTTGGTTCTGGGGAGAATTTCCTTCTGAATGCCTATTCGTTTTGTTAGTAGAACTCAGGTCCTTGTGGTGGTAGGACTGAGGTCCTCATTTTCTTGCCAGCTGTCAGCCAGGTATCTGTCAACACCTAGAGATAGAGCATGTGGCTCCCTGTATCTTCGAGCCATTGGAGGCATGTCAAATCCCGCTGCTGTTTCAGATCCCTGGCTTTCTGCTGTCAGCCTGAGAAAACCCTCTTAAAGTGCTCGAATGATGTGCTCAGGCCCACCCAAATAATCTCTCTATTTTAAGGTCAATTGTGAAATAAAATAAACCTAGTGACAGGAGTAAAGTCTATCAAATTCACAGTCCTGGGGATTTTGCACAGGATTACCCTGGGGACAAGAAATCTTGGGGATTATTTTAGACTAGTCCAGATCAGTTGCAGATACAGCTCGGTGGCAGAGAACTTGCTTAGACTGCAATTCAGGTAAAGGTGTTTTTGAATAGGTATTACTATCAGCATAGAAAGACATATAGGAACTTAAGAGGTATGTAAAAAGTATAACTGTTGAGACTTTATGATTGATTCAACTCGAGATGGGAGAAGAGTTCATAGACGATTCCCAGATCTATGATTTGGGCAACTTGACAGGTCTCAGTACCATTTACTGAGGGAGCAGATGCTCTATTAAAAGGACTGTCTGAACAAACCTTCCACTTTTCTATTACCAACTTGAAATCCTCTTTATCTCTAATTTTCAACAGATAAGAGTAAATTTTGAAAATGAAAATTTCAGGATAGTTTAAGATGCATGCTAAAATAAGTATGCATTTATTTAAAATTTGTATAAGACAAGTATGCAAATGAAAAGGACTTCTGGGTGTTCCGTTTTTTACTCATACCCCCTGCCACTGCCTCACCGTCTAGAATAGAGTTTGGGATGCTGTCAGTGATTAGTCCCTGTTTGCTGAATGAATAAGCAAACAAAGGATTGCTAAAACCAACAAGGAATGTTAATGAAGGCTCAGTGATAAATGATTCAAGGTGACATCAGGAATGATAGGTGTGGTTGTGTTGGAGAAACCACTGTCCCCTGAGTGTCTTCTGTTTTCTCTTAGTGTGCCCCACATTCCCAAATCCTGGAAGCCAGGCTGTGGGAAAACACCTTCTGGGGGTTCCTTCATCACTCTGCTGACTGACTTTGGGCCAGTTGCACAGGCTCCCAGGAACAGGGCTTGGCAGGATACAAGGGCAAGGCTGCTGAATTGCCTTGGCACCTGTTAGGCTCAGGGAAGCTTGGCAGGCTTTCCTCGGCATGCACCACCCCTTCCTAACTGACCAGGGCATTTAAAGACGTTGCTCTTTCCTAAACTGTGAAAAGAAAAGTGTTCAGTCGACGCAGCGTACAGGTATAATGCAGAAGCAGAAGGGAAGGGAGCAATCGTCTATCATATCCAGATCCCTCGTAACAAGACCATGGGTATTGGCTTAGTTCACGTGCTGTGCCGTGGCAGCAGCTTGAGCAGACAAAACTAAAACGACTGCATCTTTAAGATCTTAAAAAATAAAGGCAACTAAAGGGAAGAAGTGGCTTCAGTTAAACCTATATCACAATCACCGGGAGTTTAAAATCATGACTTTTCTCTACCAGAGGTGTGCTCTGAGATGGGGGAGAATTTTGCCACAGGTCCAGGGTACCCAGAGAGGAGCAGTTTTTCCACTTATATTCCATGGGTATCCTCAACAGTTTTGATTATATTTTGCTATCAGTGCCAACCTCACCACAGGGCATTTCTGGGAACATGGACTTCTAGCACAATGCTCTTTTATTTAATCTAAACAAGTGTCTAGAATGATTTCACAGCAGGACTAAAAATTATGTATCCAAAACATTTGCAACAATGCAAAGATAACTCAAGATAACTATGCTCCAAGGACAAGTCCTCTGTCACTTATGTCCTTGACTGTGAAGGTTCTTGCTGTTTCCCCTAACTCTGGGCAATCCTTCTATCTATCTTTCTCTTCTAAACACACACACATGCACGTACGTACACACACACACACACGCGCGCGCGCGTGCGCACACACATGGTTCTGTTTCTATTGCCTGAGTGGTTTTTTTTTTTTTTTTAATTTGCAGCTTTATTTTTCCATCCAAGGTTTCATAATCATGAGTTGGAAAAAAGAGAAAACCTATGCTCTTGGGTGGTGTGGTAGGTGGATCCTAACATGGGCCTCCCCAGTTCCTGGCCCCATGGTTTCACATTCTTCTCCCTGTTGTTCAGTTAAACACTAACTCTGGTCCCCTTATCGACCTTAGAGTATGGAGATTATTTAGGTAGGGTTGACATAAACACAGTATTTTAATAGCAAAACATTTTCACCTGCTGGTCACAGGAGGCAAAATTAGCATAACACACCTAGTTGGTCTGGAGGAAAAAGCAAAGTTTCATTCCCTGAATGGCCCAGGGGGGCCATGTGGCAAGAAGCAAGCTCTAAGAACTGAATGTACTCCTCAGCTGACAGGCAGCAAAGAAATGGGGACATCAATCCTGCAACTGTGAGGAAATGAATTCTGCCAACAACCAGTGCACTTGGAAGAGGCCCTGAGCCCCACATAAGAACCACAGACCCAGCCAGCACTTTGATTTCAGCCCAGTGTGATGCAGAGCCCAGAATTCATCCATGCTGCATTGATTCTGACCTGTAGAAACTGTGAAATAATAAATATTATGCTGGCTGTTTTAAGATGCTAAATTTGTGGTAATTGGCTATGCAACAATAAAATATGAATACAGGCAGTCCCAAATCCACATACTTAACCATTAGGCAGGAAAGAGGAATATACTAGCACACTAGCTTGTAGAAAAATGAATGGGATATTAGTATGTGCCACTAAACATGTCCCCAGGATTCTACTACATAAGACTAGTACCTGGCTGATGAACAAGTCTACCTAAGTATATTCATTCATTCACAGAAGAGTATTTATTCAGGACCTACTAGATATATGGCACTCAGATTAATTTTGCAGGGACAGAGAAATATTTAGGTAAATAGATAACTGCATTCTTTGATTCACAAAAAAAGCCTGAAAGAAGTTTAGAGTTATTAACATAGACCAAAGCATATATTCTAACTTAAATTACTTCTGGATGAAGGGTACTTTAAAAAAGTGATATTTTAAGAAACTCTGAAAGCCCAGCTGCAATTATAGACCTTTTACTCCTTTTTCTTTCAAATAAAATTTTAATGGATATGACTGACAGAAAACTCAAGCTGTAACTGGCAGGGCTATCATGTGAGCTGGGGCATGGGATGGAGTATCCCCTTACCTCCCTAGTTCTGTTTCCAGGATTAAGCAGGAGAGATTAGATAGTTCTGATTTATTTTTCTTGTTGCCTTTTGATGTCCATGAACTTAAAGCTACGTTCCATTGACTCCAAAGTAATTTCTGAAAAAAGGTTTGCTGACATTGCAGGATACCTGGATCATTAAGCATGTCGATGCTGACCAAAGAAATAATCTTCTTGAGGAAACGGTTATTTGTTTAAAAGGAAGGCTGAGATGTTGCTATTTCTCACACGATTATAAACCATTTATGGGTATTTATTTTGTGTAAAGTTAACAAAAACAATCTGGAAGCTGAAGAGAAAGTTGTGGATTAGAAAGGAGGATCAGAACTATTATTTATATTTTCCATTCTGTCCTAATCCTCCTAGAGCATAAAAACAGCAAGATTCATGCCCCCTAATTTTTGGAGGCATTAATTCTTTTACTCTATTAGGGAGTTTGCTAGTTATGTCATGTGGAGGGAAAGCATAACAGGGCAAAAAGAATGACTAGGGGAAGAAGTGATTTGGAAAATTGTTCCTATGGAGGAAACGTGAAGGAATGAAAAGTCTTTTGCCTGAAAAATAGAAGGTGCTCTTACAACTCCTCTTTTATAACAGGGGTTCATAAACTTTTTTTGATAGACGAAGAGACAAAACCGAAAATATTATATAGTCATATGTGCAAAAGAACTTCCATACATTTTTATTGATGAAATTAAATATACAGTAATCAAGTACAATTTTGAAAAGTTGCTGGCCTCCTAATCAGAAAGATAAAATTCTTTTGCAGGAAGACAACATCTTGCTTAATTGTAATTACATGTTAGTATTCTCTTATCAAATCAGTGGCAAATATCCATCTCTAAAATCTATTCTTAATTCACGGGTTATGCAGAAAGAGGTGCTGGGCTGCATTTACGCCACAGGTCACAGTTCTCTGGCCTTTTGTTTAGAGTCCTTTTACCAAAAAAATTTTTTTCTTTTAGTTGTAGATGAGTAGAATACCTTTATTTATTTTTATGTGGTGCTAAGGATCGAACCCAGCTAGGCAAGCGCTCTACCACTTAGCTCCAACCCAAACCCTTGTTTAGAGTCCTTTTACAAAACTAGGAGCCAGCTATTTTTAGCATCCATTAAGAAATGCCTCAGAGGAAAAGGTGTATTTATTTATTTTTGTACCAGGGATTGAGTTAACCACTGAGTCACAGCACCAGCCCTCTTTATTTTTTATTTTGAGATAGGGTCTCACTAAGTTGCTCAGAGCCTTGCTAAGTTGCTGAAGCTTGCTTTGAACTTGGGATCCTTTGGCCTCAGCCTCCCAAACTGCTGGGATTATAGGGGTGCTCCATTGCACCTGGCAGGAAATGATCTTTGAATTTAAACAAAACAAAACAAAAAAAAAACCCAACCAACCAAACAAAAAAACTTCTAAAAACCTACCCCCTCCATGCTATATCCAGATAATATTTATTTTTCTAGGTGTTAACTTTATAAGTGTCAGTTTTTATGGGTTTTCTTCCATTGTGCAGGTTTTAAAACTTAGTTTTGTTAAAATACAAAATAAATTTTACATAAGGTCTGTACCAAAAAATAAACAAACTGTTCTCAATTAAGTCCACTGATTTCTATGACCAAAACAAACAAACAAACAACAACAAAAAAACTATGATCTGAATGTTTGTGCCTTTCTCTCTCCAAATTCATGTTGAAACCTAACCCCCCTTGCGCCAGTAGTAGGAGGTAGGGATTTTAGGGAAGTGATTAGGTTATGAAAGTGGAACTCTTGGGATTGGGATTAGGGTTTTCTAGAAGAGACCATCGAGAGCTTCATGGCCCCCTCCACCTTGAAGACACGGTGAGAAGATGCCATCTATGAATCAGAAAGTGAGCCCTCAGTAGGTACCAAATTGGGTGGTACCTTCCTATTGGACTTCCTGGCTTTCAGAATTGTGATAAATCAATTTCTGTTGTTTATGAACCACCCAGTTTATGGTAATTTTGTTATAGCAGCTCAAAGGAATCAAGTTTCCAGTAAAGCAATGTGGTAGCCTCTAGGAGGTACTTTCAGAGACAATCATCTATGCTTGTGGGACAAAAACTGTGGCCCCATTAAATGACTACAAATGTGCCTCTAAATTTGTTTTTTTAAAATTATTATTATTTCAGAAAAGACCTACTGGAGAAATTTACAAGCCCAAACTGCTAAATCACCTGCCTTGCTCCTTTTAGGTGACCTATAGTTAACTTTGATCATAATAATACTAAATTCTGTTCCCAGAGGTGTTCCAGCCATTATTTTTGGAACATGCAATGTACGAAGAAGCACGACGTTGAACTGAGGATGCTCAAGAACGTCCCTGCCTCTACATGTGATGAGTCCATCCTGCATGCATATGTATGCGTTTTCCTAATAAAAGCCTTTACTTGTTGGGTAAGGGAGATGATGCTTTTGGAATGATCCCTGTGCACTCCTTACTTGCTGCAAGTGAGGATTTTCTCCTCCCTCTTTCATCTGCTGGCTGTGCTTACCAGTTCTGCACTCACCAAGCAACAAGTCAATTGTTGGTTACAAGTGCATTTACGAATACACTACCTAAAGGAGCCCTAATTTGATGTGGGTTAGGTCTTACTGCAAACTAAAATTACCTTCTGCTAATAGAGGGATGCATATTCAATGTTGACTAATGCAAAAAAATAAAAAGAAAAAAGAAAAAGAAAATAAAGAAAAACAAAAAGACAAAGACAAATCACTGCTTCTGATTATCTTTGTAGAAGGAAGTTTTCAACTTTGATTAAGATGAGCCAAGACTAACTGTGTCAGTGTTCTGCAAGGAACTATGAATATCACCACTGTTATATTTATTGTTAGAAAGGAAAACTCAGCAAACACATGTAATACTTGCATTTAACACTTCTGATGAAGGTAAAAACAATTTTAGAAAGAAACAGCTTTAGCAGAGCAATCAAATTGTGCACGTTTTTCTTCCCTGAGCCTTAACTCTGTCACGTTTGTATAGAATGAAATATCTTTTCTTTTCCTAAAATGAATGATATTTATTAGGTACATTGTAAAGCAAATAAGACCTTCACCTCCCTTAGTCTGCTAATTCTTTATGATTCAGCCTATATTCCTGCAGGAAGGCAACCTAGCAGCTCCAATCCCTCATGTTGGGGTGCTGCCTTCCCAGGGTTCCCAAACACCATGTGACACTTCTACATGGGTTTAGAAATCTGTTTAAAAGTCCATCTACCCAGTCAGATGTGGTGGTGCATGCCTGTAATCTCAGTTACTCAGGAGGGTGAGGCAGGAGGGTCTCAAGATCAAAGCCAGCCTGGGCACCTTAGCAAGACCCCCTTCTAAAATAGAAATGAAAAAGGCCAGGGATGTAGCTCAGTGGTATAGGCTCCTGAGTTAATCCCTAGTACTAGAAAAAACAACCAACAAGAAAGAGTCTCTACCCTGCTAGACTTGGAGTAATGTGCAGGTAGGGATTGCATCTCATTCACCACACTCTCTCTGGTTCCTGATGCAGTGCCAAACACACAGCAGGAGCTCATTAAATGCCTACTAAATGAAGACATAAGCAATGGACAGGGTGCCAGGGGGCAGGTGAGTCTATTTTCACTCACTACGTATGATCATCCTCTTTTGTTTACCATCATTTTCCAAGAAGGTCTGTGTGACCGAGACACAATTTTGGACACAGGATAAAGACAAGGTCAGAAAAGAATAAGAAGAAGAAAAAGATGTGCAAGAATGGAAACAGACCTTTCTCAGAGAGTAGGGGCAATGGGACAGGGCCTGAGGGCTGCTGGATCACCCCAACAAGGGATGACACAGTGTGGCCTTTGCACCGCTGGCTGGAGGTGGCAACTCCCTGTGAGTCTCATTCCTTCCCCTGTTGTCCTCTCCTCTCCCCTCATCCCCCTCTGCTCCTCTTCTTTTCTCTCTCTTCCTCTTCTATCTCTCTTTCTTTCACTCCTTTCCTTATTCTTCCTTATCATTTTGTAGTCTTTTTTAGAAGTCTCCAGCTCTGCTCAAAGAAGCCTAAGGAAGGATCTGCTTGGCTGCGCTTTAAGGGGGGACAGAACTCTCACCCTCACTATCCTTCTGCCTCCCAAATTGAGAAGGCCTCACTGGAGTGCTAAAGAGTGGTCAGAACGTAGGAGAATCTGCCGGCTTTTCGTTGCTGAGAATGTTGAGATTCTTCCTCAGGTTCTAACCTGAGTGTTGAGGGTAGGGGGATGGGCAGCTGTTCTTCTGTGGGCACATTTTCCTTGTCTGCTAACACTGGAAAAGGCTTTTATTGACTCATGGATGTCCAGGACTACAAATGGAGCCCAGCTTCTTTCTAATATCTGAGGTCCTTTTAAAATTGCTCCTTTGGGATTGATTTAGTTTCCTATAGGATTCAAAATGCATATTGATGTTTGAACAACCTATATTTTCTCTCCCTTTCCCTACTGCCCCAAACTTTAGTCCCATGCTTAGCCAGTGGGGCTGTAGAACAGGCTGTAACTGGGCACCTTAAGAAACAGATGTGCACTGCCCACCCAACAGGATGCCTGGAAACCTGGCCCTGGGAAACACCTATTGGAGACAGGTGGCTGGTCTCTGCATCACCAAGGCTCCAATTCCCATGCCAGTTATTCAAGAACTGTTTGCATGTGATCAGAAGAACATTACAGCTTTCACTATTTAGAATTCAGCCAATACTAATTAGAAAATGAGACTGTTATTAGTTTTTAAAAACAGTCAGTTAAAAAAATAATAAGTTTATACACAGGGACTAGGAAGCAATATTTTTTTCCCAAGAGAAAATGGTTATGGTAATGTAACAGAACCATTGATCCAGCCAGGAGTGTAAAGTGCTCACTGTGGTCAGTGATCTGACTTGTTTCCTACATTTTAATCTTTGGGAACAAGCTCAAGTAAGTTCCCAGGTTTCTTTAAGCAGCAGCTCTTCCATTACTCTTGTCTGATATCAGCCAATGTAGTTAATGCTCTAATACAAAGGGTTGATCTTAGAGAATCAGAACTAAGCTTTAATATCATCCAGGAGCTTGTAAACATGTCCCAATACCAATAAAAGAAATATGCATAGAAGGAGAATTTAATATTTGATGTTTTATAAAGTTCATGGAAACCATCTTGATGGGATTGCATTTAGAATACCAAGGGTAGAGAAAAGAGGAAAAACTTCTGTCCAGACTTAAACCAGTCCAAGGTCAGGATTGTACATACATCCAGGGGCTCATTCATTTCAATTCTTCAGTAGTAAGAGTAATCTAGACCTCTACCTTACTTAGGAACAGTGTCTTTACCATTTGTGTATCATTTTATTGTTGTGTAAACATATTTTTATCAATACGTGCAAGAAAATCTGGTTTCAATAAACTTAGTAACAAATGTAAACTATAGGATTCATGAGGGTAATTATACCAAACAACTGGCATACTTACAATTGCATTTCTTCTGAACAAATCTAAGCTTGCATGCTGTTCTGTAGGTGGAGAGTCGGATACGATCCAGATCTTGAGCCCCTAGTGGGGGAGAAAGAGTACACATATGGTATGCCATGTGCGTGGAAAGGAATTTATAATGTTTATAAATAAAATAACTGCAGATATAATCAGATACTTATTTTAATATTTATTAGAATACAAATATCATTTTAAGATGTGAAAAAGGTCTATCTCATAGTTCTCAGGTTCAAGGGGAAAAGGAGCACAGGCATTCAACACTGGAGATTCGATTGTCAACCACATTCATGAACCAAGGAACACAACCGCATCCTTGTTGTGTCTGACACTTCTGAGAACAATCTGCTCAAGCTGTCACTTAGAGTTAAGCAGCTAGATAATACCAGACACTATCATAAAATAAATGCGCTTTTAAATGCACTGCTATTGGTCATGGGAACACGGCTATCGGGCGACTGCACAATGAACATGAGCACCTTGTTTGTGTGGTCTTTGGCCAGTTGCTTTTAGAAGCCTCTGTTTTCTCATCTGCAAGATGGGGATAATGATAACAATAGTACTTATTTCACAGGCTTGTTATAAGAATAAATAAATAGATGCTAAGTGCACTTAGAACACTGCCCAGCACACAGTAGGTGCTGTGTAAGTATTCACTATGTTACTGATATCTATTCCAACCTCAGAGGATGTGAATCCTTTCAAGGAAACAGCATCTACTCAACCTCTACTCTGTTCTATGCTATGGCTTCCAGTTCCTTCCTAGCAGAAGGAGCATGTTTCCCATATTGCTAAACGACTTTCTCATTCTACTCAAGAATCCTGCCTAGCACCATCTCTGTAATCCCAGTGACTCCAGGAGTTTAAGGCAGGAAATTTGGAAGTTCAAGGCCAGCCTCAACAACTTAGTGAGGCCCTAAGCTACTGAGCAAGACCCTGTCTCAATAAACAAACAAATAAAGAACAAACTGGGGAAAGTGCCCCTGAGTTGAACCCTAGTACCACCAACACCACCACCACCACCACCAACATTAACAACAACAAATAGACCCAGCATGGCTCTTGAAGCCAGAACATCACGTCTGAAAGCACTGCTGAGAATCCAAGGCCCTGTGTGGGCTCTTTCCATCTTACCCATCCAACAGCACTTTGTCTGCTCTGCCACAGACACTCTGCGAGGCTTGGGCCAGTTCCTTCACAAGCCACATCACAGCAAACTGAGCTCCTAGTGTTCCTCCTACCCTCCTTCCAAGGGGCTAATCTCTAGACTGTGTCCAGAACACAGCCTTTCAACTAATGTCTGCTTTCCTAAGCTTTTAAATTTTTGGCCTTCTTCTACCCATGTCTATGTTGTGTGACACATAGAAGGCATGCAGCTATATTTTGGCATGCATTGAACTTTCTCTTTGCCAGTGGTACATCAGTAAAATGAGCTATGCAAATGTTTCAGCATATAATAGCGTACCAAGCAAATGAACTGGCAGGAGGTAATTATGGCAGGGGGGTCAATGAAGCGCTTCCTCAATGAAACTCAGGATGAATTAGTGAGTGTCCTTCACTGAGAGTATTTAGCCTTCCCTCAACTCAAACTGATCTCTTCAGATTCACTTAAAAATATTGTCAATTGTCCTAATACTTTGCGGTTTTACGGCAGATCATAAACATTCATTCTATTGCTTGACAAACGGTTCATTGGCACTGAGTACTTAAAGGGTACAAGAGGTGTGATCTACCCTAACTCAATACAGAACGCTCCTAAAAATGTCCTCAGGAGACGGTCATTTAGCCAAAGGCCATGTAGGATTATTTTCAAGGATAGGGAAGATTATAATTTAGTGAAAATAAATGGACTTTTAAGCCAGTGATACTTAATTCTGTCACTTCCTAGCTGTGTGAACTACAGTAAGTTTTTCCTTGGTATCTCAGTTTCCTTATGCATGAAATGGGGATAACAATAGGAATTTGACCAGCTGGTAATGAATGTCCAGTCCTGATCTCAGCACCAGGTGATAGAACTGAATAGGAATGGACCTTTTTAAAGGGTTTCCTTACAACATATGATAGAGATGCTTTTTTACATTTGATCTTTAATCTGGCTCTTTTGGACTTCAACCACTTGATCGAGAGCCACATACTCTTCATCCTGCCATTTGATAATTCATTTCTTAAACACTAGGTGGCAGCCATCATTATTATTATTAGCATAGTCATTATCATCTGAATATTATGGACAAACATCTTGTCACCATGGACTTTAAAGTTTAGCTAGGGCGGCAACTTTTCCTTCACTTATTTTGCATTTAAAACATTAAATGCTGCAGCCATTTCAGATACGGTGTCTACTATCCAGTCTGGCATCCAACAGACACGGAAGTTGCTATTATTAATCTCATTATCATCAGGCATGGTTTTAAGGCTCTTAAGCATTCCAGTCACCCTGTTCTAGGGCTGGCTAATATCTCCTTAAAATTAGATACACAAAGTTAATTCAAAAATCAGAGCTAATGCCTCCCTTGTATGGAATATATAGAGATCAGTTAATACCACCTTTCATAAGGACAATTATGAATACAATATATGTGTGTGCAATATATGTGCAATATATATGCAGTATACATATGCAAACTATATGCAGACAGTTCATTCTATAAGTTCTTATTAAACTGGCAGATAATTCAAAAGCCAGTTTTAAAGAATCATATATGCTTAGTTTCCAATTTCAGATTAAGAGTAGAACTGAATTTATTTGGTTAGTTTTTTTAATTTTAATTTTCAGTTCATGCTTCTAATTTTCTGATATCTTTTAAAATTTTGATTTTATCACTGGCATTTCAAACATCCTTCCAGTTTCTTATCTTCTGAAAATCTGAAAGATTCCCATGGCTCTTAAGATGCCAGATAACCAGAGACAGAGAGACTATCGCAAATTCTGAACACAGTCTGTGTTTCCCATTGCATGGGAATGGATTTTTATTGATGCTGAGTTTGGCCCAGCAGTCAGGAGAGTCTCAATATCTATAAACGATCCTTTAAAAGAAAATAGTAGGGGGCACAGAGTATTTGCATAAGTTCTTTGAGAATAACGATTCAAGCCCCAGATAGTATACAAAGACTGTGAAGCTGCACACACCAAGTAAAGCTTCTTAGTCCCAGCAAGACCTTATCTGTGGAGAACAGCAACCCTGGGGCCTCTGATAGAGGTCCCAGGCAATGTGGCAATGGAGCATCTCTACAGGATGTGGAAGAGAGATGCATAGAGATGATGCTGAGGGACAGGAGTGCACTGACTGTTCCCTTCTGCTGTACCTCTATGTAGACTTAACAGACGGAGTTTTGTTCCAGGATCAAGAAGGGGCCTAGGTGTCTGTAAATATTTCCTATCTCTGTGTGTTATTCTTGGCTGATGATGGAAGTCCCAAAGTTGTTGTAAGCAACAAATTTTAGCTTTTCAGGTATAATAGCACAATACCTTGCATAGATAACATGAATGGCACTAGAGGATCCATATTGGATTTCGACACCCAAAGAAGCTTAGAGGTGCTGTGTGGACTTGTGCTCTGCTGATCCACCTTGTTTAAGGTAGAGTTTCTTTTTTCCCTTTGCCTCAATAAATCATGAACTTAATTTAGTTCTCTGTATGTGGTCTTTCCTATAAATCCAAAGTCTGCATTGGAATTACTTGCTAATCTTCTGTGCCCTTATCCAAGTCATTGATTAAAACCAAGGACCTGAGCAGGGCAAGAATACTGTAGAGGGCTGCCCCCCTCCAGCTTGGCTGACCCATTAATTACTCCCCTGGACACAGACACAACACTAATTGTAGGATGACCCAGATATACACTTGTCCAATGCACACACAGCCTAAGAGCCTTTGTCAATATCTTGTTGAAATTAAGGTTGATTTTTTTATTTGATGGTGTTTTCCTTGTCTACCTGTCTAGTGACCTCATTAAAAGGGGAAATTAGCTGGTTTACTTCTTTCATTAAAAATACAGAATTTAAATGAATGAAGTCAGTATGGGGATCCTTGTTTTTTGCATGTTGAAATGTTCAGGATCACCACTGTTTTTTGTCCACAAAGTGAAAAATCCATTTTATCATGAAAACTATATCAAATCTATGCTCTTCTTTTTTAATAAAAAATGAGTATAACATTTTCCTGTCAGTATTTTTTATTTTTTTGCAACGTTTTCTTCATTAGCAATGGATGGCAGTTGTTTTTGAAAATTACATCACTGGGATACAATTCTTTAAAACCTGGAGATTCAACTCATTTAAACAATTTCTCAGATTTGTTTCTTATGAGTGCACAGTATGGGCTTGTGATAAATAATCAAGGGTAGAGATGAATACTACTTTCTCTATAGCTGTATATTTGAAATTTTTCATAATAAAAAATTTAAAACACATTGATTTAAGGAAATTTGATGTTCTTGTACCGTCTCCTCAAACCTCTCATGTCATTGTTGGAAGAAAGTGATAAAGACAACAGCAAAAATAGAGGTAAGAAATTGTGTCTATTCACAATAGTTGTACATCCTGCTTTTCCTTTCTTTACCGCACACATCTTTTGATGTTTCTCTCTCCCTTCCTTCTTTATCTTTCTGTTCCTCTCTTACTTCCTTATTTCCTTCCTCCTATTTTTTCCATACATGTATGAACCCAGCTCACCCATCAACTAAGTAGCCTTACTTATTTTTTTTACTTTAGTTTCATTACACTTTAAATGTTTCCATATAATTTATGTATGTTTTGCCTTTTGCTTCGATAGCTCATTATAACATTTTTATATAGTCATTTCAATTCATAAATAACTCATTCACGTTAAAAATTTGCTTAACAGATATTTACCAAATGAATATGAAGCCTATAAACCCTATGTCTCAACTCTGCCATACTTGATGATTGAGTGACTGTGTGTGTATGTGTGTGTGTGTGTGTGTATGTGTGTGTCAGGGGGAGGTAGAATGAATTGAGAAGGGGGATATAAAGGAGTTCAGAGATCAAGGATGATGCACAGATTTCTACCTTGGGGAACTCAGAGGGATGGTCTGTCCCTCAATGAGGTCAGGTATAAACAGGGAGGGACAGGTTTGTAGACAGGTAAAGATGAAGAGCTCAGCTTCAGGCATACAGAGCTTGGGTTGCTCATGGATGTCTAGGTGGAGGTATCCAGTTGGATATATGCACATGCTCCCTTGACTGGAGCTGTAATAAAATCTAGTGTGCCTTGATGGGGCCAAGATTGGCAAGATTTTTCCAAGAGAAGAATTTGTGCCCAAGTACACATTCTATATGACAAAACGTGGCACAAAATTGGGAATAGGAACTTACTTCCCACTTCTGAACAGTGCCCAGCTGTTGACAGTTGTTCAGAGACTATGTGGTTTTACAAACAGTGGAAGGCAGCAGCCTTGGCAGGCACATTGGCTTTTTTTTTTTTTTTTTGGCTGGGTACTATTACTGGAGTCAAAGACTCAAGCTACTTTGTCAGAGGAACATCAAGGAGGCAAGGCTGGCAGGGATGTTGGGTGTACCTGCTGACTGTTCTGGGTAAGCTATTTCATGGGAATACAAGAGGTGATTCTGAAGGACTAGGAACACTGGAAAGTCACAGCAATAAATGTAAAGTGTTGAAAGGTAGAAAAATTGCAGGTAGAGAGGACTGGCCAAGAACAAAACTGACTTCAGGGGCTGTTGGTCCTAAGAGACAGAAAACAGAGCAGTAGAGTGCTCAGAAAACGCAGAAGACCAGGTGAGAGTAGTGGCAAAGGAGAGAATTTCCAGAGTGCTGATCCATCATGTTAACATCTTAGAGAGACGAAGGAGCATGAGAAATGAAAAAGAAAGTGAAAATGGTCACAGTGTCCACCATGGCCCGTGGTGGTGGCTCATTCATGTCTTTTCTGGGTTTTTGAAATTAGCGTCTCTAAAACTCAGTGTGCATCTCAAAGCATACCCCAAGCTTCCTTACCATCTGTGCCCATGCTGACTACCACCAACATTCTGAAGAGCTCTGTCTGCCCTTGACGAACTCAGCAGTGGTTCCTGAGGCCCATGTTTACCACCCTTTGATTTCAGGTCACTCCTTCACTTGGAGGCCAGTGGTCTCTGCCTTCTCTGCAAGACATTCTTCATCCTGGTAGAGAGCCTTCTAGGTTCTCAGAATGTGTTTCTAACTACTTCTCTCCTATTAAAACCTACTCAACCTAGGCCCCCTGGCCTCCAGGCAAACGCTGATTCAGCCTCTACAGTGAATGGATCACAATGCACATGCCCATGGTCTGTCCCTAAAAGGGAGTTTGCAATAGTGAGTGATATTGAGCCTGCGTATTCACAGAAACTGTCATAGGAAGCAGAGAAAATGTTCCCTGAGAATGGAAAAACAGAGGAGAATTTCATTCTAAGACAAGCAAGTTACTCTGGTAAAGGCCATTCTGATAAACCTGTTTGAGCTAGTGGACTAAGTCACTGGCTGAAAGGTCAAGGTGAGGATGGTGTTTACATTTAACTAGAAGGTTTTTTTTTTCAGTTTCACCCTAAGACACTACGCTGATAAATAGGGTATTATAACATTTTAGTTTAGTACAAGTTGCCCAGGATTTCTTTTGAAGTAAGTCTACGTTTTTATATAAGAATAGATTTTCTCTCCTTATTTGTGAGTTGTGCTTTTATTTTGGTCTTGCGGATTGAACCCAGGTGCACTTAACCACTGAGGAGGCAAGGCTGACAGGGATGTTGGGTGTACCTGCTGACTGTTCTGGGTAAGCTACTTCATGGGAATACAAGAGGTGATTCTGAAGGACTAAGCACATCCTCACCTTTTTTAAAAAATATTTTATTTTGAGAGTGTCTTGTTAAATTACATAGGGTCTTGCTAAATTGCTGAGGCTGGCTTCGAACTTGTGATACTCCTGCCTCAGCCTCCCCAGCTGCTAGGATTACAGGTGTGCACCATTGCGTTCGGCTACTGTGCTCTTCTTTTCTTTTCTTTTTTTCTTCTCTTTTCTTTTTAATGAGAGAGGGACAGTGAAAGAGAGAGAAGAGAAAGAGAGAATCAATTTTATTTAGTTTTTTTCATGTGGTCTTTGTTGCTCCAGGACTTCGTTGCGTACGTGGTAGTGCTGGTGTTTGAACTCACATACTCGCGCATGCCAGGCAAGTACCATTACCACTGAGTCACCGCTCCAGCCCCTGCTGTGCTATTCTTAATCGCATTTTTTTGCTATTTTTCCTGCTTCTGGTGAAGAGATCAGAGTAAATGTTTAATCCACGTGTGCTGTAATCTCCTAGGTTTGCCAAACTGTCTTGTCAATTATTCTCCTTATTGACTGCTGTTCTGCTTTTGTCAGGCAGCCTTAACATTCCCCAACACCTGCCTAACTTTAGACAGGCTTCTTCCTGCCTCTAGGTCTCTGACTTCCCTTTTCTCAGAGCATTTAGCTTTAGAAAACTTCCTATTAAATCTCTGAGTCTCTTGCCAGATTACAACCCAGGAATGTTTTTCTCAAGGACTGGGAGCCAGCCCTTCAGCACAGTCATTGAAGGATATGGTGTCCATATTTCCCAGACTCTGTGGGAGGGGAAGAGCCTAACTCTTTACCTGGACAGTTAGCAAACATGGTTGTCAGGCCTAATCACACTGATCAACCTCCCAGCTAAAGTCCTCTGGTCTTTTCCCACTAGGCACCCCAGGGCTCAAAAACCCTCCTTCTGGTTCCAGTAAAGTTGAGGTTGATCTTTTTCCCCTATTGCAATAGTCTTGAATGATGTCTTCCCTGCCTGTTTAACTCTGATGTGATTTTCTTTCACATTCATAATTTCAAAAAAATCTCTTTGGCATTTTCTTTTGCTGCTAGATAGAACTTAGCTGACCAAATTTACAAGTAACTAGTCCTTTTTGTGATCCCTGTCTAGACATGACAGATTCCTGGAAGAAGTTACTTTCCAAGGCTGTCTTCTCCCATAATAGTCTTCTATTCTTTCTTTGGTATGCTGGTGATAGATCTGGGCTCACCCATATTTTTTTAACCACTTAACACATTCTCAATGAGATCATCATTCTTTTTTTGTAAGAAGTCTACCTATCGAAGTCAATTCCTCCCTTTGAAAGCAGTCAGTTTTTTTCCCCCAGCAGAATCACACCTACTGAAGATATACATTTGTGCTGACCTAACATGCTGCTCAAACAAATGGATCATTAAAGTCACACGTGGCTAGCTGTCTTGGGCTGACATCTCAGTCATCAGCACAGCCAGGGAAGAATGATACATATTTCTTTGGCTTGTTTATCTATTCTAATCATTAATTGGGAGAACTAATAAAGATATTTAATAAAGCTGAGTGACAGTTCTGCGAACTTTCATGAAAAGATAAAGTCACATTTGGGAATTGAATACATGATATTCCTAAGTCTCTCTCCCTCGGGGGGGAAAATTGGAGTTGTTCTGTTCTTTGACTATAAAACTGTGCAACTTGTTTAGTTTGGCAATTTTAAGTCATAGACATTTTCAACATTCCTATTTGTGCCATGTACTAACTACATCAGGTGCAGAATGGACTGGGCACCTGAATTTGGATGTGGATTTGCAAAATCATGTAAGTAAGCACACTATTAGAATTCTTATGGTATGTCAGCTGATAGAGTCTTTAGTGTCACAAAATAATTACAAACATTTCTGCCAGATTTTATTATCTTCTTATAGCAAATATTACTTATTTTTTTTCCTGTATCTGATAGGACATTTTCTGCTATGTACTCTTGTCTGTTCTGATGCTTGTGTTCCTTTGGATTTTATTTAGATAAGTAGGTGGTAAATAGGTTTTTTATTTCTTTTTATCCCAAATGTATTGCTCTTTTACTTTATTCCTCTTGCATTTTGATTTTCCAACTAGATAATATATTTTCTTTTCCAAAATTCACTTATTTACTTCTAATTGATAAATAATAATTCTGTATATTTATGAGGTACAATGCGATATTTTGATGTATATATACAATGTATAAAGATTTATTCAAGCTAACTAACATATCCATCACCTCATTGACACATTTTTCTGTAGGAAGCATGTAAAAAATCTATTCTTGGGGCTGGAGTGGTGGCTCAGCGGTTTCTGCGCTTGCCTGGCAAGCACGGGGACCTGGGTTCAAACCCCAGCACCATAATGTACACAACTAAGTGTTGGAGCAACGAAGGCCATGTGAAAAACTCAACAAAGTTGTTTCTTTCTCTGTCTCTCTCACTGTCCCTCTCTCTTTAAAAAAAATCTATTCTTTCAGCAATTTTGAAATATACAATGCATTATTATTAACTGTGGCTACCGTGCAATTCAATAGATCACTAAAACTTATCCCTCTGGTCTATGATTTTGGTAGGCAGCAGCTAGGCTCCTTACTCTGTTGGATTTATCTCTATAAAAAACTGGCCACAATTCCAGGTGATTGGCCATGTCAGAAGTAGATTCTGGTACCAAACATGGCCTAGGTTATTAGAAGCTCTTGCCTGAAACTCTCAGACATTATACTCATCTCTAAAAGTGGAAAAGCAAGCCACATGATTGAGATTGCCTATATCTATTTTAATTTTCTTTCCTCTTTATTAGTCTTGGTGCCACCAGATTATTGAGAAATGATAAAAAGAAAATCTGAATCTTATTGTCTAGGACTTTGACCCTCATACTTGCCAATCACTTCCAATCTTCCATAGAAACCTCATTTCTTTGTACTGTCTTCTCAGTAAAGGAGGTTTACAACTCACGTTACGTATTCTTGCTCTTCAGGCAGGCAGGAAAGAAAAAAAATCGACAACACAAAATAAAAAAACAAGAAGAGAATCATGGCTTTTGTCTTTGTCACACTGCATTTGAGATGAGTGTTCCTGCTAATGTCAAGTTGTTCTTTAGGAATAAGAAAAACGTTCTATAAAGGAGACAATACCAATTACATATAACTATGCATTCACACAAACCAGTAGCCTTTATTAATAGCTTCACCACTGGAGTCAATAAATAGAAGCTTGGTTTGGCTTCCTTTGAACAGCAGGTCAGCACCAAGTTCTTTTTTGTTTTGTTTTCCTTTGTACTTTAAAAAACTAGTTTGAAGGACAGATTCTCCCTCTCCACATGAGCTCTGAAGGACAGCTTATAGTTTGATCCAGTATTTCTTTCTAATATGAACACATAATATCACGCTGGAAGGAGGACAGTAAAGGATTCATTTCACAAATTGTATCTGTTGCTCACACTGTGCTAGGCAGGCGCAAGGAAGATGAACACAGACATTAAAGTGCAGTGGACAGAATTCATGTCTATATAAGCAGCGTTTACCGAGTGTCTCTGGGTATGTGTGTGAATATGAACATATAAATTCATAATCTTTTTTCATGTAAAATAGAGTCCAGTAACAAATTGTGATGAATCATTGACTACTCTTTTACCTAATACAAAACAAAAATGGCCAATTGTATGCTTTATGCAAGGAATGTAGGATTTTAAGGAAAAGTACAAATACCAGAAGGATTAAGTAGTTATTTCTAGCCTTTCCATGAATATTCAATGAAAACTGTACGGAGTTCCTTAAAGTTCCATACTTACTCATCTCTGCAAACAGCTGTCTTCTTTCTGCCATGGTATTTCCTCTTTTCCCACTATCTTCAATCATTCTATGAGACAAAATTGTTACAATGTGCATTATCCTCATACTAAGGAGGCAAACAGCTATTTGTATGTAAACACATTTGCTGCATTTGTGCCACAAACATAGAGAAAAAGTACTTTAAAATTTGTATATTTAAAAAGTACAGCTCTAATTTCATTAATCTAAATTGCTGTATATATTTCTTTCCATATGTAGTGTTTTTGTAGTTCTGTTGAAGGGGGTATAAAATTTTTACTTCCTAACATAAAAATTACTACAATAGCAGATGACCTTATGCCATAACTAAATACAACCATCTTCCATCTGTTAGGTGACTCATTTCCTATGTAGTGTCTCCTTCAATTTTGGGAGTATCTGTCAAGGTCATTGAGCAGATTTGGCGGTTCCCATTCAACAACTGATGAGACCGAGGGTCATGGACTTGGTGAATGAAGGGCGTGGACTGTTGGAGTCTGCAATCAGTATACCCTGAACTCCATTCTTCTGCCAGTTATTCCTAGTACACTCACAACTGCAGCTTAGAAGCGGGTAATTTTCTAATGTTCATCTCTAAATTGAGCATTTGCAGCTTGCAACGGTTTTTCTGTACATAATAATTTCAATTAAGCTGGTTGGGTTCACCTCTGTCTCCTTAACCATAACATTGTCTGCTGTTGAAAGTTTTAAAAAAATATTATTAAAATGTCAAAAGCTAAAACAGAATAAGAAAAGATAGAACAAATTAAAATCTAGCTTGAGGAAAAGGAAAGTAAAGAGAAAGTTAGTGAAAATACTGTTTAGCTTTAGGCTAAATATCAAGGGTTTTATGGGTTGGTGGATTTGATTTTTAAAATTATATCTAATTAAACTATTAAAGTCTAAAGTTTTATCTCTCATGTATACATACTCATATGTATACCACTGTGACATCTCTATTGATTCTCAGGCATGGTTAGTATAAGGCACAGCTGCACAGATCTTTTTGCCTCTCTTTTGATGTGTTCTATTCTTTCTCAAATGTAGGTCTTAATGCTTGCTCTTTTTTTGTGAGTGGACTGCCTTTTCCCTATGTCTAGCTAACTTGCAGTCAGCTTTCAGGTCTGGGTTTCTCTGATATCATCCTGAGCTCAATGCTGCCTGGATTTGATGCCTTTCCTCTGAAACTCTATAGGGTGCATAATGCCGTTCCCTTGACACTGAGCATTCATTCACTCAACAAATCTTTGTTCAGTCCTACTGTATTCCAAGAACTGTACTAGGGGCCAACCATAGCTATCAAGCCACGATTCCTGCCCTCAAGGTGCATCCATGGTAGTGGAAGAGATACAAGAACATAAAAGCAGTTAAAATAGAAGGAGCTGATGACAGTCACAGAGGTGGAAAGACAGATGTGAAGATGAGAGAGCCTGGTTCCCTGGGGATGAATTTGACAGAAGTATAAGCAGAAGTCTTCTCAAAAGTTAATGGGCTGGGGTTGGAGCGGTGGTTCAGCAGTTACGGCACTTGCCTGGCATGCACCAGGACCTGGGTCAAACCCCAGCACCACGTACACAGTGAAGTGTCAGAGCAACAAAAGCCACATGAAAAACTAAATAAAATTGATTCTTTCTCTCTTCATCTCTCTCTTTCACTGTCCCTCTCTTAAAAAAGAAGTTAATGGGCTGTGTAATATGACTTACCTTAGTCAAAATGAATTAGTAGAAAAAATAATTTTATGGTTTGCGTATGAGGGGTCTCCCAAAAGCCCATGTGACAGACAATATAGGAATGTTTAGAGGTGAAAAAATTAAATCAGGAAAGCAGAAACCTAATCAGTGGATTGATACATTTGATGAATTAATAATTTGCAAGAACCACTGGGAACTGGTAACTGTAATCAGGAAGTGCATAGTTGGAGGAAGTAGGGGTCTGAGTGTAGGACCTTGGGAATTATGTATTGTCTCCCTGGCTCTCCTCTTTCTTCCTCTGCTTCTTGGCTACCACATGTTGAGCAGATTTCTTCTTCTGTGCCCTACCACCATAATTTTCTGCCTTACCTTGGGGCCAGAGCAGTGGAGTGGGCCAACTATGGACTGAACCTTTGAAACTGTGAATCAAAATAAGCTCCTCTAACTTGTCCTGTCAAGTGTTTTGGTCACAGTGATGGGAAGCTGACTAACACAATGATATTGGTTAAGCTGGTCAAATAGCCTCAGCTGTTACTTCTACGACTGAGGGACTGTTGTCCATTGCTAGGAAGAGAAAGATAGACCTGGAACAGCCTTTATTTACAGAATCAAGGGGAGAGTGTACACACATTTGTGGTTTAGATAATATAACCAGGGTATAGCCTCAGTAACAATTATAAAGGAGGAGAGTTACTAAAGACCTTCCTCAATTTGGTCACAAGTCACTGCTGAATATGGTCAAATCTTTCTTTTTATAAGATTTTAAATATGCAGGTAGAGTTGACCAATAGACATATGGAGAAAAAGTCCCTTTTCTGATGCATATCACCCCATCTCCTTTACTCCATAGGAAGTAGGTAGATAATCAATCACCTGACATCCACAAAATAGTGTGAATTTAGCTCCCAGTTTTTAGTTCAAGGGCTCAGAAGGAAATTGAGGCAGTAAAAGAGATAGAGGAAAGAACCAATGATGTGTTCTTGTATTATCTATATGTTGGTATGAGATGAAAATAATCATTAAAACAAATCACAAAGGATGGCAGGCTGGAGACTTTTACTGGGAATATTAGCAAGTCAGAGACTGGCATCTGAGCTCACAGCAATTACTGCCTTGACCATTTACTTATACTGCTGTGACATCTTTTCCTAGTTAACTTTGTGTGTCTCTGTAGAGTTTTCAAGGGTAGTAACTTCATTAATTTTAAATTATTCTCAGTGCTTAAAAATCCAATCAATGACTGAGAAAGCCAGTAAGTATTTATTAATTGAATGAATGAAAGAGGGGGAAAATTACAGGAAAGGGAGGCTGAGAAAAACAAGAACTAAATTTTCTTTCCAAGAAATGGATTTTCCATTATATTTCCAAAATCTGACTCATAGAAAAGTGAAATTCAAATTGTACTAGTTTCAGAGATTCATTATTTGAAATGAAAGAAACTAATTTATACTTATTACCATCTAGGATTAGACTTTTTAAAAGCAAAACTATGTCTCATTACATAGAAGTTGAAAAAGATGCAAACTACACGGGTGTCAACTTTTGGTCTAGTCATCACCATTTTTTTGGTTAATTAACTCATTAAAGAACCATCATTAAACAATACGTTTTAACCCTCACTTCTAAGTGAAATATATACCTTAAGAGAAAAATAAGGAAGAACTCAGTGGTGTGAAATAATAGGAGGAATAGATTATAATTATAAATATAAAAGAAAAAATAAGACACTTCTCATTTTAACCCCAGAGGTTCTTGGGAAGCTTTGCTGTTAGATAAAATTGAGAATACTCATTCATTACTCATTGATCACAGTTATTATAGTACAAGGAGGGAGCATGCTGCTTAAAGCTTAAACTGATTCAGTAGGGGAACTCTTGAACAAAGGGAGCTCAGGAATCAGATAGGCAGGGATGCCATTGTGGGCTCCTTAATTTCCAATCTAAGTTTGATCAACAAATTGAGATACATGTTATTGACCACACTCTCATAACCTTAGAAAGAGAAAAGAACACAACCTTCGGTAGAGAAAGGACTGAATGGTTTTAAAGAGGACAGTTTTGCTTCTGAAATAATGGAAATTACCCAGGACCAATATTTCTCACGAATTTTGGAAAAAATATCTGCTTCCAAGTCATATGGAAAAGGTGAAGGGAAAGAATCCATTTCTAATGATACTAACGTATGTCACAAGGGACATGAATCACTTACAGACCTAATCTGGTCAATTTCTGTCTCTCATGTAGAGGAGATGCTTATAACCTTATAAATTATCAGAATATTATGCAAATGTCAAAATAGTAAAAATAACTAACAGCAATAAATCAGTGATGAGCTCCTTTAAATGTTTCCTGTACTAGAGCTTGATCACAAAAAATTATACAGGGCATGTGTTGTTTTTATAAGAATTCATCCATTTATTTATTTAAGAATCATTTACAAAGTAAGTACAATTTATCAGATAATCTGTTTGTTTCTCAAGATCCAAAGATTAATATGATCCTTGCCTTAAGAGGCTCCCAGTCAAGAAGAGGGAACACATTTTCCTAGTAAATGCTTAGAGTTTGGTGTAATATATACCAAATGAGAACATGTCCTCTTTGATATAATAGTTTATTTCTGGGAAGATCTGAGGAAGACATTGTAGAAAAGGTGATTCTGAAACAGAATTTTAAAGAATGACCAGGAATTTTTCAGACAGAGAAGAGTAGTGGAAGAAGGAATCATGAAAAACCATGGTTCATTAAGAAGTATATGGTGCATTTGGGAAGTGGGAGTCCTTAGCATTGCTGGGTCCATGTGAGTGGAGATGCTGGAGAGAGGAAGTGGCACAAAGCCTACAAAGCTTCACTTGTCACGTCCAGACAATGCAGAGCTGTCCTACAGAAAGGAGACTGGGTACCACCTAAGGTTTAAGTAGGGGTTTGATGTACAGAGATTTTGACTTTGGAAAGATCATGCCAGCATAATGAATGGAAAGAATATTGTGTAGGCAGGAGGGTAGGGGCTGGGCAGATGACTAAAGGAAAAGTCCAGTTAACTGGTTACTTCTGTGACTTAGGAACACAACCATTTGTCTTGTGCCCAAATGTTAATGTGAGAAAGATTTATGAGACACATTCAAAAGGACACAGTGATTGCCAGGCCACATGGAGAATGGCAGAGGAGAGGACCTCAGCTTTCATTCTTCCTTATTGGGAAATAATCTTTTACTTCCAAGGAAATAACAAGTTTGTAAGATATGGGGTTACTATGACTTCTTTCAACCTGATCATCAAAAGAAGATTGCACAACTTGACAAGAAGGACCTCTACTCCTGCACACGGGAGGGATGAAAAACAGTAAAACAGCTTGGAAACCAGTAAGAAATAAAGAATAAATGCAAATTTAGGGTCCTGAGTGTTAGAAGAAATGTGAATTATATTTTGGCATACTGAGAATAAATTCACATTGAACTTTTGCAACCTCAAGTTACTGCATGACACATCCTTAATCCAACTCTATCCATGAAAAACACATATTTCTATTATACATGATATAGAAGTTTTAAAGATAGAGGCTTTAACTAATGGTATCTTACATCTGCCTAACTTAACTGTATGAAAATTATAAAATGCTTCTCCCTGTAATCCTGAGAAGTAGTCAGGAGACATTCTTCCTCCCGAGCTATCTTGAGACTCACTCAAGAAGGTAAAGTGGCTGTCTAAAAACAAAGAAAAACTTTTTTTCTAGCAAGGCAGGACATTGGCTACATTTTTTCCTCCTTTAATATTATTTCCTCTTTTTTATTGGTGCATCATAATTATTCACGAAAGTGGAATTATTACATATTTATACAAGCACACAATATAACAGTATAATTTGGTCAATTTTGTTCCCTAGCACACCATTTTTCTCCTGTCCTCCCTCCATTTCCCATTCCCCTACTCTTTTAGTCCTCCCTTCCATTTTCATGAGATTTCTCCCTCTACTTATCTCCTTCCCCTTTTTTCCCTACTTTCCACATATGGGAGAAAACATATTACCCTTGATTTTTTGGGTCTGGCTTATTTCACTAATATAATGCTCTTGAGTTCCATCCATTTTTCTGCAAATGTCATAATTTCATTCTTCTTTATGGTGGAATAAAACTCCATTGTGTATATATACCACATTTTCTGTATCCATTCATTCGTTGACGGATACCTAGTCTGGTTCCATAATTTGGCCATTGTGTATTCTGCTTGTTTTTAATTTTTAAATTCCTAGATTAACATTGATTCCAATTGCCAGTAATTTTATTCCACTTGCTTCTGTTCAACACAAATTACATTTTCTGAAATTGGTAAACTGAGAAGAAGTTGATAGGACTTGCTGATTAATTGACCAAAAGGAGAATGGGGAAGAGTCGCAGCTCTCTCAAATTTCACTGGGAAATTCATCTGTGTGAGATTTCTTAATGGACACCTCCTATTCTAAAACATTGCTATGCTGGAAATAATCATGAAAAGTAAAATAATTCCCAGTGTCCAGACCCATATAAACACACTAACTCACACACTGAATCACACTCTCACAGTTTAAAGCCACAGAAGCTGGGCAATGTTTCTAGAAATGTCTGGCTCTGCTTTGATTTTTCTCCACTTTAGCAAACACTTGAAGAGTTGCAGACTTTGTGTTTAACATAGTGAGACTGTTCCCACATTTTATGTCCCTCTTTTTGCTCCAGGTAGATGACAAGAAAACTCTGGGTTCAGCAATCACCAACTGCTGCAATCCCTGAAGTTAATAACTCCAGTGAAGGCCATTTCAAGCTCCTTTCCTCTAATTGATTTATTGGTGGCATATAAATACCCACTTCCATTTCTGCTGAGGAGGAAGTCCTCTTGTATGACTTTCTCAGATTTACATTCTAGTCCTAATCTTTGGCAATATAATAAAAAATTATACAGAACTCTTTCCTGCGGCAAAGTATAATTGCATTTGCTTTTACCTCCTCGTCCTTTATCTACATGAGCCCCGACAGTAGGAAAATGGTGTTACTAAAATAAATGCTTATAATGGGTTTCTGACTTAAGTCTGACTTTGAACATCATCCTCTACTCTTGGAACTAGGGTTTTTTTTTTTATTGACTGATGATTGATTTAGCAGGAATATATGCTTAATACATTAGTGTAATGATGAACTAGATGGGTTATGGTTTATCAGGGATTTAGTCTTGATTCTAAAAATATTCAGCATAACCGTTCTTAACTGCTGCTGTCCATCGTACAAACCTTATAAAAATGCAACTATCTGGATCTACTGAATCTGAAGTCAGAGTTGAACATTGAAATGCACCCTAGATGTATCTGATACACAGCTAGGATAGAGCTAGAAATATGGCACTACTTGAGTTTAACCATGAACTTAATTATACAACCATGGATTGGAATACTTTGTTTCTGTAGTTTATAAGATCCACTTTCAAATGTGCTTTGGGTCAAGGGGGAAGATAATTCTTTGGGAAATGTGTGTGTGTATGTGTGTATGTATGTATGTATATATATATATATATATA
This sequence comes from Aplodontia rufa, assembly GCA_004027875.1. Lineage (NCBI taxonomy): Eukaryota > Metazoa > Chordata > Mammalia > Rodentia > Aplodontiidae > Aplodontia > Aplodontia rufa. The sequence continues at coordinate 69,074 of PVKS010003312.1, read as the reverse complement.
TATATATATATATAAACATATACATATATTGATATACATATATTGATATGGGTACCTATTGAGGCACACTTTAAGAAACAGAAAATGACATTAAAAAGTGATAAAACCATTTTGATTCTCGAAAGAACTATTCTCAACTGCTCTTTCAAGACAGGAAGGAACCTCTTGTGCTGAGGTAAGGGTGTACAAGATGCTTAAGAACATTTGGTTTTGTTTACTTTTCATTTGGCTTAGGAAGAGGCTGGAACTCCTGCTAAATAGCAACTGGCATCAATCACGCTGCCCCCTTGTTATGAGCAAAGACTGCACAGTGGGACTGGCAGCAAGTTGGCATGGGTCAAAAGATCCTTTTGGAAGGCTGATAATTAAAACTCAGACTATCATGTGAGGTTCAGAGTTATTAGAATTTTTCCAAAGGACTGAAGAGTCCTGTCTACGGTTGATCAAAAAGACCTCAAGAGGTCCCCTAAGAGGAGATGCCTCAAAGAGGGGGCTGCCTGTCCTGATGCCTGGACCACTGCATTAGGACCTCAGACTTCTTCAGATAAGCCCTTTTTATCCAATAGGCTATGTCTTGGGACAATGACTGTGGGCATTTGTGCATCTGCGCTTTCATAATGTTTCATGTATGGTCCTTTTGTCATGGCAGAGACATGACTGAACCTAAAATTGGAGGGTCAGACTTCCTTATCCTCCCTTTGGGACTGGTGAATTCTTAACTTCTGAAGGTAGGTCCTGGGAAACAACTGCTTTCCAATTGCTTGCATGAGATGTTACTGCTCTCAATTTTCCATAAGATGTGACATTACTGGACATATAAATAGGTATCTTTTTCCTACATCTCTAATAAAGGAAAAAAGTAAAAAGTCCCCCCTCCCCAATAAATATAAGACTTCTTCATTAACTTTGGAACAAGTCAACTCCAAATTTTGTAGCTGAATTTTTGAACTCTAGTCATATCATTATAGTGGGAATATACTCCATTTATACATAAGCACTTATAGAAATAAAATAACTTGGAAAACTTTAATAATTATAATTCCAACCTTTTTTTTCAAGTGATGGGGCTTAATTAACTTTCCAGTAAAGGTACTGCCATGGGACAGGATGTGTTTAGCAGGTTATGTGATACAATCCTGTCTATAATTTGTTTTAAGATTTGGACCTTTTACTGATCTGATAAAAAATATGGACCCTCACCTCACTGAAATGATCATGTCCACAGACACATAGGTGAAAGAATGATGATTTCTTGCATGAACTGGTTTAGGGGAAGAAAGCCAGGGTTTGGTGAGAATTAAAAGCAGTTTTATTTTATGGATACACCAAATGTTAGTGAAATGAGAACAGTAAGCTTTAGTGGACACATCTGTCCCTAGGGTTGGGGAGTGGGAGAGAAAAAGACAGGGAGGGAGAAAGGAGGCTGGTGATGGCCTGACAAGGCCAAGGTGGGGCAGGGCTGGAGGAAAGCAGTGATGGGTTCCTCATGTGGCAAGAACCAGTGTGCCTGGACATCCGAACCCAATAGTTCTGTGTCAGGCATAAACGCACAACTAGGAAATTGGAAGTGCTTTAGGAAATAACTGGCATGACTCCTGGCATTTAAAGGGTTCTAAGCCATTTTTGATTAAGAAAATCTTAGAGTAGTAGAAAGAAAATTGATTCTCCCTCGTCCAGTTCTACTTTGCTGAGTAAAATAAACAAAAACAGGAGACTGCTACTAACCACAGGCTCCTATCTGGACTTCTGGGAGTGATTCTCGCAGATCTGGGGAAAGGAAGTGAGAATAAAAGTGCAGGAAAGACCACTGAGTGTGTCAGTGTGGGCCAGGGAGCCTGTGTATGTTAAATTTCCTATTCATTTTTAGGGTGGAGAGATGTGAAAGGAACGTGCAGGAAAGTATATTGTATTTTTGACACTAGGACAAAAAATTAGTCTTTTTCTGAAAGAGGAAATAATGATCTGATAGCTACAACAGCACTTAAAACAATTATCATTTTACCAAAAAAATGACTATGTTCCAATCGCCACATAGGACTTTTCTCATTATGTTCTTCAAAGAGCACCACCACATTGGTTTTAATAGAACCATTTTACCAGTGCAAAAATAAAGGTTCAGAGAGATTAAGCAATTGCCCAAGTGGACAATTTAGGTCTGAAAGCCAGACATGTCCGAATACATAGGACATCAGGGTTCTTAAGAAAGACCAAAATGAGGTTCTAATGTAGCTCAATAGTAGAGCATTTACCTAGCATGTGCAAGGCCCTGGAATCAATCCCCAGTACCAGGGGGAAAATACTTACAAATAAATGTGATTCTTAAAAACAAAGTCCTTAGAAAAATAAAAAGAAAGAAATAGCAAAATGGAATGGGTGGAATGGTATGAAATAAGACTCAAGTGTACTTCTTTTTTTCTGAAGATATTGGTTAAAGGATTTTGCCTACACTACATTAAAAAGGGTGAAGCAAAACTCAAGGTATGTAGTTCATGGGTTTCACAGTGTCCCATATCTGCTAGGTTAGAGACCTGTGAGCCGTAAGGTGCCTTTCTTCTCTTCATTGCCCTTTCTTCATTTTCTTCCATTTCTTTTCACTTTATTTCCTCATTCTCTGGTTAAAACTTTTTTATTTTCCTCCTTTACCTATTTTCTTTTTTTTTATGTGTGTCAGGGAATAGGACTCAAACCAAGAAACTAGATACTTCTTACCTTGAGGAAAAAAGTCCAGTTAAGTAGAGCGGGAGGAGAAATATCATGAGGGACCCTGGAGAGCACATCACCTGTGACCAGTGAATCCTGCAGTGGCATGAAGAACCTCATGGTGCTTTATACCGCAGCATATGGCTGCCCGGGCACAAGGACCATGGATGAATGGGGATAGAGGTGTGGTGATTTACTTGGGGGTAATTTTAATGGAACTAGAAATACTCCTTTCCTTGAAACCTCCCTTCATTTCCTGTGTGTCACTGAGATAGATCTTAACATTTCACCATCAGAAATTTATTTTACCTCCTTAGAAATACAACGTTTTGGGGAAAATCAGAAAGTTCAATTTTGTATAATTAATTTAGTTGCTTTATTCAATTTCTGGCTGAGATAAACACAGTGGAGAGATTGCAAGTTTGATTCACAGGAACAAAGGAACTAATAATGGCTCTTGTGTGGTCTTTGGGGGAGTCCAGGTCTGGATGATCCCCTCCAGAAACCATAGGAAGAAGTTTCCTTATGAGATAAGGATGATGAGGGGACACACGGTAGATGAGGGACAAGACAGGGAGTAAAGGAGGTCAGAATGGCCATCACGGTGTATTGACAGATTCAGAACGAATAACAAAACATAGGAAGTGAACAGGTTTCCACATTCTGTACAAGAAAGGTAAGAAAAAGAGATAAGTTGTATCTTTTTCTTTTTAATCTCCTCCCTACTGATTCTGCTATATGTTCCTGAAAATTTATCTGGGATGGAACAAATTTTTTTCTTTTAAAGAGAGAGGGACAGTGAGAGAGACAGAGAAAGACAGAAACAACTTTATTTAGTTTTCCACATGGCCTTAGTTGCTCCAACACTTAGTTGTGTATGTGGTGCTGGGGTTTGAACTCGGGTCCTCATGCTTGCCAGGCGAGCACCGAAACGGCTGAGCCACCACTCCAGCCCCACAAATATTTTTTTAAAGGCTAAGTCTTAGGAATTCTAGACAGCAGACAGAGCTAACTTTTTTTTTTTTAAACATGCATTTAAAATGAGAACGTAAGGGAATCTACATTTAACCATGTTACAATCTAGTTTAATATACCAAAAAGCGTATAATAGATTAATACAGTTAAATATTAAATTAGTTAATCTTGTGTTGTTTTTCCATTCTCCATTTAAACTCTCTCTGTGGTAAATATCTAAGACTGATATAATATAGAACAATTTAAAAAACAGCAATGACATTGTAGGGATGCTAATGATTGCTATCCACTAAAAGCATGGCCAAACCTATGGGGTTAACGTACGTAGTTGCCAAAATTAAATAGGCCGCATGGAGAAGAAACAGGCACAGGCTCTGTGCTGCCAAAAGTCATGGCTGCAAGATCTCCGGGAGTAAACCATGGTATTTTGCACACTCTGGTCCTTTTCCCTAGACAAGGGTTGACCGGGATGACAGGAGTACAGAATGGAAAGAGAAGAAACAGAGGCAGCCCTATTTCTTGTCCCTGGATCTGTTCCTATGAATTATAAGGCCCTCAGTTATGTTCCTTCCATTGAAGGGAATTTTGTCTGAAATTAGAGGAAGACTGGGAGAAATCTGTTTGTTGAGAGAACCATGGCTCTCAGTTGGCGGCTGCCAAGAATTCTAGTAGGGAAGAATAGCTGGTGGGAATGTGCCTTCCTGTTTAATCTTGGATCACCCAGGACCCTGAGTCATCCGGGTGAGGCAGAGGCATGAATGCCTAGGTTCAATACTGGGAAGGGACTCTGAGGGTCATTTACTGAGTATAAATTACGTGCTTGCTATGCGTGAGTAGGTTGGGCACTAATCATTTAACAAGAATTATTTTCTTTCTTCGCCTTTTGGATACATCATTGTTTTAATCAGCTTTTTCACTGCTGTGACTAAAGGACCTGATGAGGATAATTTTAGGAGGAAAAGGTTTGGGAGCTCATGGTTTCAGAGGTCCATAGAAGGTGGGTTCCATTCCTTAGGGCTGGAGGTAAACATCTTGGTGGAAGTCATAACTCCAGGGAGCAGGGTGAAAAACTCCACACCAGATACAAAATATATGCCCCGAAGGCAGGCCCTCAGTAACCCAGCTCCTCCAGCCACACCCAACCTGCTTTCAGCTACCACTCAGTTAATCCCCGAGGAGGATTAACTCACTGATTGTGTTAAAGCTCTCATAACCCAATCATTTCACCTCTGAGCCTCCCTGCACTGCCTCTCACGCAGGGGCTTTTGGGGGACATCTCACATCCAAACCGTAACAGTTAATATTAGATTACCTTGTTTTATAGATGAGGAAAAAGAAGGCTGATGAAGTAGATAGAACAGAGCTTCCACCCGCAGAGATGCTCACGTCCTGATCGCTACCATCTGCAGATACGTTACATTCCATGGTGAAAAGAACTCTTTACACATGTGTATAAGTTAAGGATTTTGAGATGGGGAGATTATTTTTTAATTACATCACTGGGCCCAGTGTAATCACAAGAGTCTTTACAGGGAATGGGAGAGTCTTCACACATGGAAGAAAGGCCCAGAAACCAGGGATTGCAGCTACCTTTCCAGAAACTGGAAAAGGCCAGGAAACAGATCCTCTGTAGCATTTCTAGAAGGAAGTTAGGCCTGCTGACACTCTAATTTTAGCAGTGAGACCTATTTCGGATTTCTAGATCTAGAGAGCTATAATACATTTGTGTTGTTTTAAATCACCTAATCTGTAGTCATTTATCACAGCAACTGCAGGAAACTAAGACAGCTGAGAAGGGTTAAGAAACTTTCACAAGATCACACAATATATTTAATTATTTCTGATTGCTTAATTAATATAATCAAATGTTACAGAGGTAAATTTAATAAAAATATCAAGATTATTGAAATATTAGACTATATCTGAATGTCATGATAGGAAAATCATGGAAACCCCAAGCTAATATACATCAAAGACCATTTGGAATGGGAGGATGCTCCGCATATAATTGCTAAAATATTCTGAAATAGAAGAATGACCAGCTAACCAAAGAGTGTGGAAATGAACACCATATTACTGGGAACTTTATGATTCCCAAAAGCCAGTACCACAATGAATTGCCTTAACTCAATTAAAATATCACATCTCTTTATTATGTTATGTTATTCTTACCATAATATAAAGAACAAAGTGATATACAATACAATTATGTAGAAAATAGACCTGCCTGGAGATTCAGAAAATAAAGCTAATTTTTGAATTATAGTTCCAAGTTAGAGATTCTAAATGGAACAAATAAAAACACGTATACCTATTGTGCTTCTTTGATTCATGATGCTCCTACTTCAAACCACACCACAGACACAGGGATGCAAAATAGAACTGCAGCACTTGAAGACAGCACTTGTAGTCAAAAAGCATTAACACCACTGTGAACACACTTTTGAGAATTTAAAGATCACACTTGTGGTGCATGAATACATGTGCACCCTGTGAACTCTGTTCCAGAGTTATGCTTCAGCGTGTGCATTTATGGGAACAAGTGTCCCCGGTCATGGTGAGAACAAAGTGCAGGCTAATAAGCAGTAGGCTAAGACTCTCAGACTGAACAAGCAGTCCTTTTTAACAATGCCTTTTGCCAAAGGGTACTCAAGCCATTTCCTGAGGGTGCTGGGCATACAGGCAAGGGGCCACCATTTCACTGTCATTCAATGTACTGAGGCAGCGATGCATTTAATAGCATCTTGGTGACTTCAAAGACTTGATGAGTCTAAACTACTACCTGGAAATGATTAGGCATCAAGAGAAAAAACTACTAAAGACTGTTCTTCAAAAGCTGCAAAAAGCTGTTGAAAGGGATTCTGGGACTTCTGAGGTTTCCCATAGTATTCTCTGCACTCACGCGGTGTGGAAATCAATCTCCGAGATGCTCCCTTCTAGCTGCGAGCAGTTTTGTTATTAGGCTTACAGCATGAATAACTCCTGTTTCTCAAATCAGGCCATTTCCAATAAAAGCTAGAACCTCCATAATATTTCAGGGACAAACAAGAATGGTGCCTGAATGAAGGACCACATCAAGAAATTCCTCCTCATTTCTTTCCCATTAGTAAAAGGTGTCTACACTACTGTTTCCCAACTTTGATTGTCACTTGTTGAGAACAATGAAACTCAGAAGTCAAGAGATAGAACCAAGGCAAAGCCAATACCAGAATCTAAATTTCTTGGATCCCAGTTAGAGATGTTTTTCTCTCCTTTGATTTTGAGATCTCTTTCTTTGAGCCAGTGACTCAAGTGTAAAATCTCCCCAGAATCTCTATAAAGACAAGAATATGGGGTATCACTAATGGGAATGGGGATAAAATGGGAATCATGGAGTGGGCAGGTAGCGGTCATAAACACTAGGGTCCACAGAAGTCCTATCAAGCCAGCAAGTTATCACTCTGTGGTACCATCTGCCTGAAAATATTTAGACTCAACTTACTGTTCTCCAAGATATATTAATAGTCTGCCAACTAGAACTTATAAAAGTTTGATGTACTTTCGTTCATCCAAACTTTAGGATTGTGTCAATATTTTGTGAAGGTATGTTGGGGAAAGGTGTGTAACAAAGAAGAATAGAAAGAGAACTGAACTGCTTACCTCCAAACAAACAAACAACAAAAACAGATGGTCTCTTTCAGATTTGTATGACAAATGTTTTTAATATAAAGCTTGTTTACACCCCAATCAGACAGAATCAAAGTTCCATGTTTTTTAGTTTAGAAATTTCAAGCTAATTATGCAGTCTGTCTCTGCAAAACTCTTCAAGAATTATTTGCAAAACAATCTTGGAAAGTTTCACCAAGCAGAGCATTCTCTATTAATCCTTCATTAATGTGCTGCTTCCAGCTCTGGGCTCTCAGAAACAAGATTCTGTTAGCAATGCACAAGACTTACGAATAAAGGGGTCTAAGAAAGGGCATTTGTAGTACACTGGAATTTCTCACTTTCATGCTTTCTTTTTTATCAGACACACTGAATACCTAACACAGCCAACGGCAGAGGTTGTCAGCTTGAGACAGCAAGTAGAGATGGTGTAGAAAGAGGTCCAGGGGTAGTAGGAGGGAACAGGGTGAACACAGGGAAGTTCAAAGGAGAGAGACCCCACCTCAACTAAGTATCAAAAAGGTGTCTGGACTTAGCCTGGTGTACTTGGTAAAATCTTGATTTTAGAAAACTAGGATTTCAATTGCAAAAAATCTACATGAACAACTTTGGTGTGCGCACAGTAAATACACTGTGTTGTTCAATTTCCAAGGTCCCTGGGATACTCTCCTTCCTAGCTGGACAGCACTGTGCGTGCCTTTCTTGGCCTAGATGTCGCACTTCTATTACCGCAGCTTGTATTACAGGAGCTAATTTAATAGTAGCTGTGCCTGTTGTGTCTAATGGCCTCCACGGTCAATTAAGATGATTCTGGGAGAATAGCAGGTTAAAGCAGGATGGACTTCCCACTGCCTTTAATTTAAAGTCCAAAATCCTTAGAGTGGCTTTGTAGGTCCTAAGCCATCTGGCTGCTGGGTTTATTCGAGGTCTAGGTCTCTCTTCTGTCAGATATGCCCCTGGGCCTTTCCTGATGCTGATTCCGTTGCCTGCAATACTATTTTCCCTTCTCAGTGAGTAATTACAGACCTCTCAAGTCTGACTTGGACAGTTCCAGATGGCATTGCTTTATGAAATTGTGTTTGTGTATGTGTGTGTGCCTGCGCCACTCCTGGGACTATCAGTTTCCCATGGGCATGCACTGTCTCAGTGATGCTCACCAGCACTGAAGATGACTGGAATGCACACAGGTGAGGAGCACCACCTGAGCTGCAGGCTTGCTGAGTGGCTTACACAACACAGAGGAGACAAGAAGGAGCATGCGCAGATTTCTGTGCTTAAGAGTTACTGAGGATTAAATTAATTAAAGGAATTTTAATCTGAGAGTAAAAATACACATGATGAATTAGAGATGAAGATTTGACCTGGAAGGGCCAATAGTGAGAACTCAGAGATAGAGAGCTAGTGATTCCTAGGAACTGGGAGTCATTCAACGTCCAAGGAGCCCTTAGTTGTTTACAGTGTAAGAGGGAGGAACACCACACAGATGTTTCAGCTGGAGCTAAGAGAAACTACTTAAAAAAGATGAGAAGAAGCATTCACTTTCATTCTTACTGTTTTAAATATATTTTAAAGATGGAACATGATGGTAAAAGACCATCCTAAAAGAAACAAGTTTCTATGAAACAAGTGAGGTTTCACCATCATTCTGAAAAAATAATTTTGCATACACATATGATTTAAAATTTTGAACTCTGTATTGTTTGTGGATGTGAATTTAGATAACAACCTTCACAGTACAACTTGACTCAATTTCTTTAATAAATGTTAACTATCTCTCTCTGATGACTACGATAGCTTTTCAAGCGTATCAAAAATAGTCCCATTTCAGATCAGCCCCAATTTTGGATAATTATGAATATTTTCAAAGAAGCCCAATGCCCTGAGAATGCTGGTACTTTCACTATGTAGCTGTTTCAAAATGAAAACAAATTAACTTTTACTGCTGACCAATTTTGAATGGAGTGACTTTGTAAGGTGAGAAGTGTGGCCCTGAATTACCTTATACCCTTACTGACTATACTGAGGACGCGTGGGCAAAGTAGGAAAATCATACTGGACAAGGAATAAGTACAGAGGTATTCCCCCAGATTCTGTGGTTCCTAGAATCAGACAGATAGGTGTTAATTTTTCAAAATTCATTATTGATTTTTCATCTCCTAATATTAAACAGAACCTATACTCAAGTGACTTTGTGAATTCATACTGTTTTGGGCCAAAATGTACTATAAATATTTCTTGAAAGTTAATAAAATCATTATTATTACAATGTACCATTTTGAACAGCTCAAGAGCATGTGGGTAATGTCTTTTAATCCCAATAACTTCAAGGCATTTGGGGCTGGAGCAGTGGCTTAGCAGTTATGGCGCTTGCCCAGCATGCGCGAGTACAGGGGTTCAAACCCCAGCACCCATGTATGCAACTAAGTGTCGGAGCAACCAAAGCCATGTGAAAAACTAGACAAAAATTGATTCTGTCTCTCTCTCTCTCTCTCTCACTGTCCTTCTCTCTTAAAAAAAATTCAAGGCATTTAAATGCAGACTTGAATTTTAAAATATGAAGATTTTTTATGTTTATGGTGCTGACTCTATCTTCTGTCTACTCTAGGATGTTAGGACCTGGAATTTGATTCTGTCTGTACTTCTAATTGTTCATGCTTTCCCCCTTATTTCTGACCCCATTTTAAGATCCATGATATGATGTAATGATTATGGAAAACCATTACATGGTACATTTGGTGACAATTGCTTGCTATAATATTAATGGGAAATATACATCCTAAATATTTTTTTTCTGGATGGATTTATTTACATTAATCATGGCCCATATAGAATTCATTTGAAAAGATTATCCCACAGATTTTGGAAATGAAATCTCTAGCCAAAGGAGACAAGCGACAGCCAAAGGAGACAAATGACGAGTTGCGTATGCCGATACAGACGTGTTAGGGAAAGTGGCATCTCAGCGTTTAGGTGGTATGGAGCTCTTGAATTACAACTTTTATCAGTGGTAGCCAATCGGAAAGGACAACTACAAACCAGAGTACTCAGTCCTTAGTGCTTACCAACTCTGCAGCACAGAGGTGCTCTGGGGGTATTAGCTGTAATTTTAAGTTCTGGGTACTGAACGCCATTTTTCCTTTGACTTCAATGTTTAAATAAGAAATGAATTCCAAAGGTAGTAGGATAAGAAATAGTGCCTTTTCGCGTAGAGTGGGGTAGAGATCCTCTGTGAGATAACAGAAAGAGGAGCTGAAGGTATAGATGTGGCTTGTTTCTCATGCACTTTTAGTGGCCCTGTGTGAACAGAGTACCTTAACAGCTACATCCAGGAAAAGCTACCTCTTCTGGCTGGTCAGCGGAACGACGTTGTCGTGATGAGACCCAAGGCAATGAAATAATGCAATGAATTTCCAAAAGTCATACTAATTAGTAATAATAATAAAAGAAAATTAACAGCAAAGAGTTCACCTTCACAATGTGTCTTTTTGTTCTTCTTGGTATCTCATGCCCACCCTCCAACCCCAAAGTGTTTAGAATATAAGGTTGCCAGTCTTAGCAAATAAAAAACACATTTTAAAAATATAAGTATGGCCTGTATATAGAATAAGACATTTGTGTACTAAAAAACTACTCATGGTTTATCCAAAAGTGAAATTTAAGTGGTCATCCTGCATTTTATCTGGTATTCTTGCTAATGTAGCACTTTGGACTCAGAAAATATTGATTGGGTGATTTCATCTTCTTTGCCTGGGATAATAGGAAAGTCTTTCTCCAGATTCGTAATTTGTGTTTCTGCTATGGACTCTTTTATTCAGATGAATTTCTCAACCTGAGCTAGCAGGAGCTGCTCTGGTGAAAAGCAGGGCAGAGTGAAGATGGTTCAGGCTCCCAGGTCTTGCTACTATTTAAAATCCACTTATGTAGCTCTAAATTCTTGTTAGATGAGAGCGGGTGGGTCTGCAAGGAGGGTGGCTGCAAATTCAGTGTCTTTGCTTTGGATTGTGCTCCCCCAGCATTTGCAGGTGAGTTTTCAGTGCAGGAATGAGGCATGTTCCTAAGGTTAATGTACAAGTCTCATTATAGCACAGAAGATATTTTCCTAATCAGAAAATGCTATAATATTAAAATTAGATTATTAGATGACTTAAAAAGGTAAATAAAAAACCAAAATACCTGCCATAATAAAAAATGTTAGGGAAAAAACACTCACTTTTTTAATAAATTATGGATAAAATGGGTTTTCCTGGGAAAGTCTGAAAACCTAATGGTCATGGTTTGTGTTAAAGAGACAATGAAGGGCTGGCAAACAAACATTATCTTCTTTTCTGCTTCATTGATACTAATAAATCTAACAGGCAGCAGGCTAATGGGATGGTGAGAGGAGAAAATTCATAGAAATACAGTGTGAATAAAGAAATTAAGGCCCTGAAAAATCTTTCCCAAACTCTTAGGATCTGATAACATTCCAAGGACACCTTAAATGTCTTCACTTTCATTTGTCTGCCAGGTCACTTCTCTTTATAAAGTCACAACTCCAAACAAAGAGAAAAATCTTCCCCAACTAATATCTGTGCATTTTCCTATTTATCCACTTATCAGTGCAATAGAGTTAAATACATAGGCCACACATGTTAGGAGGCACCGGAGACACATAGGAGTAAACAAAATAGAAACAGTTTCTGCCTTCGGGGAACTGAGCAGTCTCCAAAGGGGAGGCAGAAGTTAAAACATGATTATAAAAATAATTCATTATAATTGTGATAAATGATATTCAGAGAAGCAGAGTTACTGCAGACACTGACTACCCACCACAGTGTAATCATCAGCATCATCATTAATTATGCACTACGTATCATACATTATGTCAGAAGTATTGTGCATCCTTTGTACCTAAAATTCGCACTAATCTTAGAAAACACCAAGGTAGGTTTTACTATTACCATTTTTAAAAGATAAAGGAAAACTTCCTTTTTTTTTCTATGCATAACCTTGTTTATATTCTGAAGAGGCTATTTATTGGAAGATCCGCTGATATTTTAGCATCATGATGCACTTCTGTATGAAAGTTGGGAACAAGAACAGAAGGGAACAAAATTTATCTGCATAGTAAGATAAAAAAAATTAACATTTCTAAGAAGCAAGCTGGAGGCACAGGTGAGTGAAAATGGAGAAGATGGAGGCTGCTGGAGAGATGAGGTGCCTGTGGATCATCTCTCCAACTTCCTATCCGTGCTAACTGCAAACCTTCAGCAATGCTATACACCATACACATGAGTGCTTTGTTTGGCGGATACTGACATGGGGACACAGTTTCACTTGTACTCTGATAACAGGGAAAGGAAAAGCACAATGTGCACAAACATTAGGGCCAGACGGGTAACAAGGTAGGGGACAGTATGCCTAAGAACTCCCAAAAGTTGTGGGAATGGTTCAAATTGGTTCAAAGCAACTTTATTCGAATCCTCAAAAGACTAGGAGATCCTAGCTAACTACTGCGTAATTCAGATGAGGACATGGAACTTACAAAAGTTCCAGAGCCAGCTAGTGTCTGGAAATTATATCTGAACCCAAATCTGAGTTCTAGGTCTCTGTTCTTCCTCCTTGGCCATACTCCCTTGATTTTGGTCACTAAGGCATGGGGGGTTACAGGCAACACTTCTCATCTTCTCTGGCTCCAGAAGAAATGAGTTCCTGAGTGACCAGAATACAGGTTGACCGCTGTCACCTTGGAGCCCGCAAAGTTGTGCTCAGCTTTAATGCTTACAGTTCAAAGCACTTTTATAAACATTACCTGATGTATGGAATTTTACTTCTTCTGAATGAAGAATTAAATATATTGTGCTAAACAAATGTCGAGGTTCTGTCAATGCTTTTAACTGCATTTAGCGACCCAGCTGCTCCTCCATGGACATTATCTACCAAGCGCAGCTTTGCCAAGCCTGGCCACGCAGCAGGGAGCAAGTGCCGAGCTTGCGCTTGGTGTGCTGTGGACAGACTTCAAGAGCAACGTGTACATCCTGTAGGCTCTGGAAGGAAAACTGGGGACATAACGTCCTGGTCAAAGCAAATGCCTATATTTATATTTGGAATTATTCCTTGGAACTCTGGAGAGATGAGTTTTTATTTTTGTATTTTATTTTATTTTTTTTAATTCAGGTAGAGCCAAGGACAGGAAACAGGAAGGTTAAAAACACCAACCTAAAACTCTGCGAACCTTCTCTAGCATGTTCTGGAGGTTTAATCACTAGGTTTAGTAAATCCTTGGCAGGTATAAATAACCTGAGGTTCCTTTTAGATTGTCTGCTTTGGCTGGGGAACTGCCAAATCCACAAAGAGTATTATTTCTGGCTTGCCACTGATGTCTCTCTACCTTGAATTTCCCATCTTCTGCCTTTTCTTTGTATCCTAATTTAGGCTGTGTTTACTTTGTCTCCGGGAGTGCCTCGTGAGCTCTTGCAAATACTCTAGAGTGCCAAATATGGAATTTGCCTAATCTCCTCCAAGAAAGTTTAAAAATCTTTAGTGCAAACTTCATTTAATGTATTTAAGTCCTATGCTCATTTTTTTTTTTAAAGAAAGAGGGGACAGTGAGATAGAGAGAGAGAGAGAATCAATTTATATTTAGTTTTTCACATGGCTTTCGTTGCTCTGAAACTTCGTTTTGTACGTGGTGCTGGGGTTACAGCCGGGCAAGCGCTGTAACCACGGAGCCACTGCTCCAGCCCCTATGCTCAATTTTAACACATGGAAAATATCCAGCATTTTACCTAAGACCCATACTTTGACACATTATTCACTTCATTAGTTCTTCCCAAAGTAGAGTTCTCAAGGAGACAGTAGCAGCCTGTCACCTAGGTGAGTAATCTGGAAGGTATTAAAACTTGGTTGCCCTCTTGCCATCCTCACCCAAAGAAACAGAGAATGTCACTTTGTCTCTTGACTGAAGATGAAGCAGACGGAGTAGCTTAAGGAAGACAGACCCTTTGGAGGGGAGGTTTGCCCATGGAGTTAGACATACTTTATTTCAGGCCTCCTCGTTGCCATGTACTACCTGTGCATTCTTGAGCAAATAATTTAAATTTTCCTCACCTTCAATTTCCTTATTTGAAAGTGGACATCATAATTTAATAATTTCATGAGGAATGAATGAGATGACTTTGTTGTACCAGTTAGTTTTGTCATTGACATCTGTCATATTCTTCTTCCAATATTCCCTTTCCTTCTTTTAAATTCTGGCTGCCCTTGCAATCTAGTCCATGAGATTGCTGCTGACTTTGCTGCCCTTTAGACAGAGAGTTGGACACTGAGCCAGGCCTGGGGTTCAAATGGCCCTCCCCCTGACCATGGTGATTGTTCAGAGTCATGCACACAACCTGAGCCAGCCTTTGCCACTTTCTTGCTGGAATCTTGTCTGAGTTATTAAGAAAAATCCCCTGCTAGGGATATACAGCTGCTGGTGTGTGCTTTTGGAGCTATTGGCAGCCATCCTACCTGCTGTTTGGAAAGCTCCTGCCCAGGAGCTAGAGAGTCACCTGATAATGGTCATACTCCTTGAGTTGGAGTCACTGTGACTTGGCCTATGCAGAAACTAATAGAGCCCAGAAATGGTGAAAGATAGAGCTTTGGGGATGTCCTGGAGGCCTCTGGATCTAAACAAGTCTGAAGTCACCTGTACATGGGTTCCTGGCATTTACATAAGCCAAATCCTCCTTTCAAAACTGGTCAGAGAGGCATTTCTTCAACGTGCAACAGGAAGAGTCTCTTTACAACTCCTTCTGGCCTCTTGTATTATTTTTCACATACTATGAGAAGGACTTGTTTTCTTCCTTCTGTTTTTGAAGATAGTTTTTGCCCTGATTCTTTACTATTTAGAAAAAAATTTAAATAATACAAAAGAACATAAAAACCATTAACATTTTTGGTTGATAATCTACTTGCATATAATCTATAAATAGTTGCATTCACATTGAATATTCAGTTTCAAATTCTGACTTTTAAATTTATACCATAGCATTGCAAATGTGAAATTATATTCAGTGAAAATTCAGAAACCACAGGAAATTAAAGATAGAAAAATGGTTCTGTTACCCATAGATTACTAACATTTTTCTTAAGTTCCTTTTCTCTGTCCTTCTGTTCCCTGTCTTTCCCAGTAGCAGGACTGGACAATAATATTTTATAAAGAGCATATTCTCTCTAAGAAAGCGTTTTATATAGTACTTGAAATGGTTTACATCATCTGGATGTACCATAATTATCTAGTTTTCCATTGCTGGGTATTTAGTTTGTTTTTTATATTTCATGTTTTAAATAACAATGTGATCAATACCCTTGTTTATAAAGTTTTGGGCAAAAATAGTTCCATTTTGGACATTCCTAAAAGAAGAATTACTATGTCCATGGTAATAAGTATGTTAAATCAATTAAACATACAATCAAACTCTTCTCCAGAAAATCTGTATAAATTCTCACCCTACCAATAGTTTATGAAAATGCTTAGGGAAACCTCCATGCTAGTGACATATTGATATGCCAAATTGCTTTCCAGAATTACTGCATTAATTTATACTCCCACTAATGAAGTATAGAATGCTTTCTAATTTCACCAACATTATATATCATTGCTATTAAAGCAAAGCAACCCAACAACATATCTTAAAATATTCATTAGTTTGATAGGTGTCACAGTGTGACTTTATTTTTAATTTCTTTGATTACAATGAAGCTTAATATTTTCAAGTATTTTTCCTTTCTCTTGCTGTATGTCCCTTTCCCATTTTACATGTATCTTCTTATTTTCCTACACATTTTGCACAATTTTTTTATGTATTCAGGTTAGTGATCTATTATCTCACATATGTGTACTGGACATATTCATTTTACAGATGAAGTATATTGTGTTTCCTAAGTACTTTTATGCATTAGAATATTAGCCTTTTCTTGACAAATAGTCCATCTTTATGAATGTGCTATCTGCTTTTCTCCACTCAGGAAGTAGCACATACCAGTGGTTTAGTACACAGCTTGTGGCACTGGGCCACCTTGAACTGGGGTGATGGTTTCCATCTTTTAAAACTGTTGTGAGGGTTAACAGATGCAACGATTTTGATGCCTCTCTATAGCAAGTTCTTATGACTGTCAGTTAGTGTACATTTGCTTTGACTTTAATGATATCAGTGACATTTTTCTGATATGCAGAAATTGAAAATGTTAATGTCAAATGTAACTTGTTTTCTGCTCTGAATCCTAATTTTTTACAATATAAAACCCTTTTCTTTTCTCAGATCATTTAAAATTTTCACATGAATGCTATGAATGGCTTTATTTGTAATAGTCAAAAACTAAAAATAACCCCCATGTCCATCAACAGGTGAATGTAGAAACCGTGAAGTATTAGAAGTAACCTTAGCATCAATACACAATGATGGGTATAAATCACAAAATAATTATGCTGAGTGAAAGAAGTCAGAAAATAAAGTATGTACTGGGTGATTTCTTTTATATAAATTCTAGAAAATGCAAACTAACCTCTAGTGACTGACAACAGATCTGGGGTTGCCTGGAGTGGGGAAGGTGAATAGGAGAATTATCAAGGCGCTGGAGCAACCTTTGAGGATGATGGATGTGTTCACTGTCTTGATTCTAGAGTGGGTTTAGGGTAGAGACACCATATCAAACTTAATTTTTTTTTTAAAGAAGAGGGGACAGTGAGAAAGAAAGAAAGAAAGAGAGAAGCAAATTTTTAATTTAGTTTTTCATGTGACCTGCATCCCTCGGACACTTCGTTGCATACGTGGTGCTGGGGTTTGAACTCCAGTACTCATGCATGCCAGGCAAACAACATAACCACTGAGCCACTGCTCCAGCCCTCAAACTTAATTTTTGCACTTTAAATAGTATAGTTTATTGTCCATTATATCATAGCAAAGCTGTTTTAAAATTTCTGTATTGTTTATTAATTCTTATAGCTTAATTCATTATAAATAATTAGCTTTCATCTAGCTGGAGTTCAGTTAGTAGTAGGAACAATGTTGTCCTTCTTACTGCATAATAATCATAATCTTCCCCATGGATATGCACAGCCTTCTCCAGCATAATATTAATACATATGTTGGCATTTGTTTGTACTCTAGGGTTTTGTCTATATTAACACCTTCTTTAATTATAGTTCAACTTAATTATAGCTCTTTAAAATATTTAATAGCAAGTAAGATAAATTCCTCTTCATTTTAATATTCTTTTCTTGCCTGACCCTAGCCCTAATAAAAAAATCCCAGATCTTAGCATTACTATCACAAGAGAATATTTAAATCCAAAGGATTATTTTAATATGGTTTTGAATATCAAAGGTAATAGATTTTGCAATTTAGATTTTTTTTTTTTACATTTTAAGGAAAAGCATAAACAAAATTAAACTCAAATAGCATCAAAACTAGCTGAAGACTTCAGTTTAGCCAAATTGGAAAAACCTGTTGCTGCCAATCATACGCTCCACCCTTACTCTGGGCCCAGATTTTAATCACTGATTCTTATAGAGAATTAGCCAGGGGTTAGAGTATTTTTGATATCTTTGGAAGGCAAAAAAGGGAGCTGGACTCAAGGGCATTGCTGGGTAGGGAGGATTATCAAGAATATGTCTGGTACATGATTACAAAACACCCCGAGGAAGATAGTAGGGCCTCTCACAGGCAAGATAAACTTGTGTAGTGTTTGATTGTTACATGGATATGGGAGGGAGAATAGTTTTGGGGCTCATAAAAATTTCCTGGTTTTGGTTTTGATAGGTCCAAACTATCTTCCCTATCTTCTGCTTTTGTCCACTAGAGTTACTCGATGTCCACTCTTTTGTGGATTAGATTATTTTCATAAATTACAAAAAACTAATTTCACGTTTTCTTTTTCTGATTGCTTTCCTATACTGGGAATTGTTATTTATGACTATCCTTTTCTCTCCAAAATAAAAGTCGTTTTCATCCAATGCGTAAGAATCAGAATGATCACTTTTGAGAAGTACAGAAAGACAGCAGTCAGGCAGCACTTATTAAATGCCTATGGTATACATAAACTACCTTGAAAGTGAAAAGAGAATCTAACTTGAATAATATTCTGAATAAATGCAAGAGCTCTTTGTAATACTAATTTCTAAGGGCACATAGCTATCAGTGAGGAAACTTCTAAAGGGGAGAGGGTGTTGAGGGAACAGCATGCATTGGTATTAGTAAAGGAAAATCTATGTTTCTCTAGCTAAGTCAGAGCCTCGAAGGAAGTTTTTTTTTTTTTTATCTTTAAAGAGGAAAAGATGGTGTTATCTACTTTCCAGGATTGGTGGAGATTCAACTATAATGGAATCAAAATGCTTTGCAAATAATAAATCACCATACAAATGTTAGTTACTGTGGTTTATAAAATCTCCTTACTTCTCTAGACAATGTTACATAAAATATTTGCATAGACCCTGTGGAATTGCTGCCATTACAAATACATTTTTTTTTTTTATGAGAGAGGGACAGCGAGAGAGACAGAAAAAGAGAAAATAAATTTTTATTGAGTTTTTCACATCTTTCATTGCTCTGACACTTTGTTGTGTATGTGTTAGGGTTTGAACCCGTGTCCTCGAGCATACCAGGTAAGTGTCTTAGCTGCTGAACCACTGCCCAGACCCATGAACTCATTCCTTAATAGCCGCAAGAAACCAGGGTCATTTACGCCCACGGGGAGCAGCCTTCTGAGATGGTCACCAAGGTGAGGACAGCTTCCAGAGCTGGTTCCCAGCCCCATCACCAGGGCAACCTGCTCCAGGAGTGCAGCCGTGAAAGGTCCACAAATCCCTTTATTTTGCCTTCCTCATCCTCTTACTGGAGTACTCTGCTTGGCGCCCTTGCCTGGTGGTGATGCTATTAACTAAAACCCTTTGATGGGGCTGGAGCGGTGGCTCAGAGGTTACGGTGCGTGAGTTCGAACCCCAGCACCACGTACACAATGAAGTGTCGGAGCAACAAAAGCCACATGAAAAAACTCAGTAAAACCGATTCTCTCTCTCTCCCACTGTTCCTCTCTCTTTAAAAACCCTTTGCGTTCTCATCTAAGGTCACAGATGAAGACAACGGCAGCCACGGGAGGCACAGCTGCAGATGGCAAGGCAATAGCTGGACACTCAGACAAGGCTGTCCCTTGCCCTCTCTTTTCTGCAGCCTCCTGTACACCTCTAGAGGCCCCACATTTCTGCGGTCCTGAGCCATGGTGTCCTCAAACCTCCTCTGCCTCCATCTGTTGCCCACAGCAGTCCCCTCCTCCCCAGGAAGTCCAACAGCACAGATGCGTTGTTCTCACACTGTCTTGGATTCATAATGTTTCAGTAACTTTAATTCTGCATCTGTTGGTGCTCTGGTTTCAGTTAGATTTCAAGCCTGGTTTTCCATAAAATTCTTTAAGAGTAGAGGATGATAACCCACCCACCCCCAGCAAACCCACATCACAAGGAAAAGGGATCAGAGGCACTGGTTGTGCTGTGCTGGGGTCACTCTCCTGACCTTGACTCTGTTACCCATCCACCCCCTTATGACTAAGCTTGGCCAGCCTCTGGCCTGATTCTCCCTTCCTGGCTGCCAGCCTCTCTCTCGCTCCCTTAGGTTATAAAAATGTCAGAGTATTTAATTCCTAGCAAGACGGCAAAGAACAAATTGACGTATTATTCAAATACCAAGCGTGGAAGGGGGTTTCATTTGCTCTCATTAGTACCATTAGCAGCAGTCGCTCTCTGTCAGAAGGTCAGAGTTATGCAGACGTATAAATAGAACATTTCAATGAGGGTCATTCTTTGAGGTGAAAGCTTCATCTATGCCAGTCAAACTGATTGAGCATATTCAGGTAGAAACAGGGTTCCTCCACCTTGTAAAGTGTATTCACACGTTGCATGGAAAAAAACCCTCATTAAGCTGCACCTACTACTATTTCTGAGCCCTGTCAGGTAGAGGGAGATAAACACGAGAAAGTCTTCTAAACCTTATTACATAATAATTGCTGACATGTTTTAAGGGTTTACTTTATGCTAGGCACTCTGTAAGCACTTTCAAAATATCACCTCTTTACTCATAATAAGCTTTGTGTAGATTACGAGTAGGCAGGAGGATATAATGGATAGATAGCTCATTGACTATAGTTTGCGTTCTTGCTAACTGTAGGCTTGCGGGGAGATTAATTGACCTCTCTGGCTCTGACTTCTTCATCTGTAACATAAAAATGCTAAAATTACCCAGGTCATGGGGTGGATTTGAGGACTAATGGAGAGACAATAGCTACTTGTGCTTATTCAGTGGTTTCCATGTGTTAGGGACAAATAAGTGAAGGAAAAGCACTTGGAACTGCACCCAGCACTTAGGAAGTTTCCTATTTTCTTACATCAGGAACCTCAAGGAATTCTCACTGAATGTGTGTGTGTCCCCCTGTGCGTTGGCTTCCTACGGTCATCCAACTTATGGTCCAGCACATTGCCCAAAGCACTGCCTTTCTATTCCTTTCAGCTTATTACCAAGGCCACATTCTACCTTCTCTACCTTTTTTCTGCATTTTACCAACACTCTTCTGCTACTGCAATGATGGTTAAGACTGGGAGACATCAAAAGCAACTTCTTGGAAAACAGTGGGGCTCTGGTGCCAGAACTCACAACTTCTACTATATTCCAGCCCATAAAGGAACCTGGATATCCTGCCAAGAAGGGGGAACAAATCCAAGAAAAAATGGGGCGGAGACAGGAAGATGATAATACACTAAATTCAAAAACTCAGGTGATTGCCGCTTCCATAATGGTAAAAGGAACTGTCCTTTGATCTTTCTAAATGATCTGTAACTAAACAATTTTAAAATCACTACATATTGGAAAAAGAAATAAATCATTAAGAGCATTAAGATTTTTAACAGACAAAATTTCATAAAGATATCACCGCAGTTGCATTATGTCCCCAGACAATGCTGTGATGTGCTGTACATTTCAAGGAGGTAGAATGCAGTGGTACTTGCTCCCAACAGGGTGGTTTTGAAGGTTAGTCTTGTGAGAAAGCTTGGATATCATAAGATCTGCTCAGTTTCCTAGGACACTGTACTCCTGCTCGAGAGCTGGAGGTGGTCATTGAAAGATCTGAAGGGGCTGAAAAAACATTAGTTGTTTGCTACTTGACTTTTGTAAAGTCAGGCACTGACAAACACCTCTTAAGTAGATTCCATTTTCAAAGTGTACTTTCACCCTTGGTTCAGAACCACTCTCGTCTTTGTCCTGGATGGTGGCATTAACTTTGGGGCACATTTCTTACATCTAGTATGGCTTCCCTCTGGTCTCTTTTCTGAGTTGTTGCCATTATTGACTTCTCGGGTGCATATGACTTTCCACAGTATTCAGGATAAGGCCGTTTGAGTTCCGTACAGAAGCAGACACAGAGGCTCAGCGTGGTGGACAGAGCTGACTCTGGTCTGTCATCCTGGCACTGCACTTACCGGGTCTGCTGGTGTCACAGCAATAAACATGGACATTATTTGCTTCACAGGTTGTGGTGAAAATTAAATAATACATGAAAAATACCTAACATCAGGTGCATGGTTATTATGTTCCTAATGATGATGTGACAATGGTGACCCAGTCCCTGAGCACCTTTTAGAGTACTGGTAGTTGTTTAATCTGTGGTTATGTTTAAAAATAATCAAGGAGCTTATTTTTCTAATTAATTCATGAGACTCATTATACAAGATGAATATTCACTTTTTCACTTCTATATATGCTGTGAATATTGCATCTGGTTTGGCATTTGCCTTTTAATTTTGCATACAGCATTTTTCAGAAGTAATAAGATTTCACGTCACCATTCCTTTATGATTTCTGCCTTTGATGAAATGCTTTTCTATTTCAGTTTCTATATTTTCTACTACTACTTTCATGGATCCTAATTGTATACTGGAATTGCCAATGAACTTGGCATTATCTTTCATGTGTGGGATAAGCAGAGAAGAGGTTTTTCTGAGTATAATATTTCCATGAACAAACCAAAAATCAATAGGTTTCAGATATAAAATATTACTATTTGCTTGAAAAGGATAATTTAAAATTTAAATACAGTAAAAATATTAAGAGGGCATAAATAGTGAACATTTCATAATGCATGCCAGAGTGGGGAAACCATAATAATATCACTCTAAAATATATCCAGCTAATTTTATGATCCAAGTAAAACCAGGTGATTGCTCCTTTTTCTACTAAAAATATACCAAGTGATTCATTCTTAGAAATGAGTTCTTTTTCTATCAGATACTAGCCCACATATCATGCAATTCTTGATAAGTTTAATCATTTTTGATAACCTGTATTACTCATTGAACAAAGCTAAACATGCTTTATAATAAGATCTGTTAAGAATATAACAAACACACCTATTATTAGTGATTTATAAGTGCTATTAATGGAATTAATTAAACTTGGGAGGAAATTTCTGAGAATCATAACCCACTATGAACTTGCACTCTCTTTCTAAAAACATTGACCTTTTACTAGATACAGTCAAGAGTTTTCTATCTTCTTTAAATTAATCATCAGTGTCATCATCTCAATCATCATCATCATGATAATGGTCCCATTACTTTCTTTTTCATTTGAAAAGTTTAAGAATCCTAAAGAAAAAAAATCCAATTCTTTTTATACAAAAATATATAGTGATGAATAATAAAATCAACTTTGATAAAATAATAGGTACAAAAACAACAACTCTTCAAAATGGCACATAAAGCTGATAAACCATTCATTGGCTTTAGCTTTGTCTGTCTTGGGAATATTGCCTTGTGGTTCAAAAGTTATTAATTGTTTGAGTCAATAAAATTCTCCTTCATTGTGATGCTGTTGAATGTCCATCACCTTAATAAAGTCAAATGTTTGCAGAAAATTAGCTATTAGTCTGAGCATCTAGGGAACTCTAGAAATTAAAGCTAAAATGTTAAGAAACACTAGCAATTACCATTCATTCTTTCAAAATTAACAGTAATGCGTAATTTAAACAGGGTTGACAAATGTAATGGTTAAAATACTACAGTCATGTATATAAAAATGTTCTTCAAAGGTGTAAGAATTATGTCATTGTACTTGGATATTTTAGGAAAAATATAGGACCAAGAAAGAGAGGTAAGGGTTCTGGGGAACGGGAGGAGGGAGGCAGGGGGATGCTGGGGTGGGGGGGGGGTATTGACCAAATTGTATTGCGATATTGTGTGCATCTATGAATACGTGACAACAAATCCCATCATTATGTACAACTATAATGCACCAATAAGACAATAAGAAAGAAAATATCCTGGCAAAATTCATAGCTTTTCCTTTATTCAAAATAACAAAGGGAAAAAAGAAAGAATGAACTCAGATAGATGTATATATACATGTTTTATAAGTGTTATAATGATTTTGATATTTGTTATCATGGGAGATCATGGCAAAAAAAAGTATTTTGAATATAATATAACAAAAAATTTGTTGATTGTAACTCCTTGCTCAAACTTGGAAGACGGTTTGGATGCATAAAAACAAGAGACTAAGGAATAACAATGAAAATCGGCATAAATGGACACATGAAATCTAAGCCCCCTTTTTTTGAAGGAAGTGTAGTATGTGGTCAGCTTGGAATAATATATTGATTTTTTTCCTAATATGTGCTAGTTAGTGGCAAATAATTTTCCTGTAGAAACACGGCAGGTGGATACGTGTTAATAACAGTCTCTGCCACTATGTAGTTAGGTTTTTGTTTCTAAAAGCTGCCAAGACAACTTAGTACAAAAAGAAGTTGTATAATTGGCTGATGGCTAAAAATTGAAATAAATATTAATGTCTTGCGAGAAAGTCAAACACAAAACATCAGTAAAAGCTGTGAACAAGGAAGCAAAATAAGTTCTTAATAAGGACATTTCCTCTTCTTCGTTAGCTCCCCCTGTGCATCTGGACGCCTCCCTCCATGCAGACTGCTAGGGTGATAGAAACAGCTCAGGAGGAGGCTGCTGCGCTCTGGGAATTGATGCTTCACTAAGCCACACTGAATTGTTTACATTCAGGTCTTACTAGCCTGGAAGCAAAAGAGTTCATTTTACACTCACCCAAGTTGTATTTACTTCTATTTTAAAATCCTCTAGGACTCATACAGCCACAATGCCTGAAAGAAAACTGAATGCTGCTAGAAATAAAATACATTGTAAAAATTATAGATAAAATTGAACTATTCTTGTTGGATGAGGCTGGCAGAAATATGATGCAAGCAGGAAAAAAAATCTCACAACAAATACGCTAAATAACATGCTGGAGAACTTTCTCCCACTGCTTAATTTAGTATGAGACAAGCAACTTTGGACTAAGGCCACTAACAAGTGTCCCCTAAGAAAAGTGGATCATTTTCCAAGAACAAAACAAAGAAACGTTTTCCTGTTTTTGCATGGATCTGAAGACACTAATTACCGCATTTTTATGATTTCCTTGCAGTATTCTTTCTTTGACTTACACGCGCGCACGCACGCACACACGCACACTACCAGAGAACTCTAAAAATTCACCATGTGTTAGACGTCCAACATTTTAGACTTTCAGATTAAAAACATGAAATCAGAGGTAGAGGAGTTGGGGAGGTGATGGGAGAAATTTGTCCTGTGCCTTGGTGGGGGTGGGGGCGACAGTGAAATTCCACCCAGCCTGTTATGCACTGCCGCGGAAGGAAGAGAGTTCAGTTTCATAGATTCAGTTGTACCTTACCTGGTTCTGTAGTTAAATGCACCAACGTGCCCCTAATTCTTCTGCTGAAGCACTCACTACATATGCTGAAAGCTATAGTATTTGACCTTACACATTTCCACAGAAGAAACTCCAAAGTAACCTTTAACTTCAATAACAAGCTGTGTTCATTCTTCCCCTGCGCTCAACACACAGCAATCTAATACACCTCATCATGTGGTCCGTTACCATGGTAGCAACGAATCCAGCTGCTGCAATACAAAAGGCTGACAAGAAGTTGCTTTTCTTCCCCTCCACCCACCCTGACAAAGTCAGATTTTTTTTGTATGACAGTCTAATTTGAATATGTTTCTCTTGCTGACTCAACTCCATGACCAAGGAAAAAAAAAGTGAATAACAGAGATATAAAAAGTAAAGGTCTTCCAAAGCATTTAAACTAACTAACGAAATAACAATACACATTTTTAAATTACTACTAATCTCTTGAAATACTGATTGTTATCTATGACTTTTGCCAACTAAATATTTCCAAATGCCAGTTACTAACTCAATAGCAAATAATTCCACAGCTCATTTAAGAATATTAAAAAAATACATTATTTAGTAAAACACACAAGCTACAAACACTACATCAGTACAGGAAGGGCAAGTCTCAAACCTTTGTTTTCTAGAGCAAACTTTATTCATGGCTTAGATGGCGAGGTAAAACTGTTCATTTTGTTTTTGTCAAAGTCTTGTGTTTAACGATTACTTAGATTAGGTTTCAGTTCCACTTAAACTTCAGATCACAAATTTGGATCATAAATTTCAGATCACAAATGCTGATACAGCTTGCTAGCATTCACCAAGCTACATCTGGGAGGCTTTTGGAAGAGTAGGTTCTTAAAGTTGGGACAAATATCCTCTGTCACTTCTGGGACTACCCAAACCAATGGTTGTGGAGTGAGATGTGAAGAGTCCCGGTCCTTTTGGAAAGGCTGACAGAGCCTCTGAGCCTGGAGCTTCCCCTCAGGTGAGCTCTCCCCTTATATCCCTCCACCACACCTTCACCAGCTGGCGCTCAAGGTGCCTTGGTCCCTCAGGCCTGGCCTGTGCTTCCTGCACTGCTGTGTGTATCTCCCCAATTTATATCATGCTTCATCATAATTGTTCATGCATCTGTCTTCCCTCTTTAGATGTGAGCTCTCTGAGGAAGAGGGACATTGTCTTATTCATCTTTCTGTGTGAAGGAACTAGCAAGAGTAGGCATGGTCAGGGCTACTTCTTGAATCGCTAAAGAAAGGAAAGTCCGTTCAGGTCCTGCAGTGCACTGGAGGAAAGCTGGCTCTTGCAGGTGGCCATAGCATTCTTTCCTTCGGTTAAAGCCTTCAGGGCTCAGAGCAGCCTTTTCCTTCATACAGGCCTCAGGAGGGAAGGCCAGAGAGAGGGTCTCCAGGCGCAGCCTTGGAGTCACAGACACGCTGGTTTGAGACCAGGCTCACACCTGCCACTTCTGTGACCATGGGTAGATTACTTAACCTCTCTAAACTTCTGTTTACTCCTCATAAAATTCATCATGCACTGAACTCAAAATACGCTAAGTGCTCAATAAATTTTTGGCAGTATTATTTAATAAATATATTTATGACTTCTGAATAAGAGGGACAATGAGAAAGTTAACTGGTACTTGACTTCCCCTTGTTGATAAAATTGTCATTTTCAACCTGACACATGTTATTAATCGCATATCTTATAATATGGGTTTGGATAATAACAGTGTAAATATAATGACCATTTTAGGCACACAAATCATCTAAGAATGACTGACCAGTCAAAGGATATACATATTCCCATTATAAAATGAGCTGTTGTAAGAGTATTAAACTTGAGAGTAAGCCAGGTGGGTGAATCCCAGAGACTCAGGAGGCTGAGGCAAGAGGATCACAAGTTTGAGGCTAGCCTCAACAACTTAGTAAGGCCCTAAGTAACTTAGCAAGATGCTGTATCAAGGGAAAAAAAAAAAAGCCACTGGGATGTGGCTCAGTGGTTGAATGCCCTGAGGTTTACTCCCTGGTACTAAAACAAAACAAAAACAAAAACTTGGGTATATGTTTTTTCAATCTTCAAAAGAAAAACACATTAAGTAAAGTCGTTCACTGAAGTAATTATATTTGGATTCTCAAAAATGTTCATGTTATTTATTAGTAATATTTTTCAAATTAGAATGAAGTATTAAGGAATCGTCACAACAAAGGATTTCAGAATAGAAATTATGTATAGATTACATTTTTAATAATGTACTGATATTGGATTAACAATAGTTTTTACAAGGTCACCCTGATCTGTAACAACTACTGTGAGTTGCTCAGCAATGTAAGTTTTTTGCTGCTTTTCTGCACAGTCTCCTAATTCAGGAAATTACCTGACACCAAAACCAATTACATGGAAAAAATTTACATCAAAATCCCTTTGAAGACTACAGTGCAAAGCAGCAGCCTGGGGTTCCTGTGACAGAAAAAAAAAATAAATAAATAAAAACTTTCCTTCTTGCAGAAAGTTACCAGAAAGAAAATGAACGTTGTGCATTGCAAGATTTCTCTATCATGAAAAACAGAAAGAAGGAAAGGCCCTACAGCAAATCAGCTGAGATTATGAAAATAGCTTTGGCAACTGCTAAACGAACCTGAAAAATCCTCAAGCGTGGTGACGCACAGGGACACAGTCCTACGAAACATATGAGGGACAACAGGTAAAGCCGGCAAGGAGCAGCCAGGCTGGAAAACCTGCTAATCCACTTCAGAGCAGATGAAGAAGGCAAGAACCTCAACGTGAGTAATTCATGAAGATTCTCCTGTGTGGCTCCTGAACGGAGACTCTTTCAGGGCAGGTGTGCATTTCCTTGGAAGTCTTTACCTTGCTCCTTTTTGCTCCTATGGGCAGATGTCACTTACATGGATCTAATTGTTTTTCATCTTGTAAACTTAAGAGCTTATCATTTATTGAGTTAAGGCATGCCACTATGGGAACATTTAACATGATCAGCAAACAAGAGGCGCCTCTGTTGCCAGATGTTAAAGCAACTTGTTTGATTCTCCCTTTAAACATTAGGGAATATGACATTGGTGTATTAGGATTCTGAAGATTTGAAATTCCCTTTTGTGAATGCTAAGATTAACTTCCCTCTCTATGTGGGTTGAATTTGTAATATCATCTGTGCCAGTGTGACCCATTTAATTGCATGTGAAGAATTCAGTCACCTGGGGAGAAAGTTTTTGTGATATAGGTGATAATTTGGAATATACTCCAGGAAGCTGATTTGCCAAGCCCTGGTCTCACAGAGGTGGGAGGGAGCTTAAGAGGTGATTTGCTTCACTGCTTTCTCTTCTGATGTGAGAGCGCATGATTTATCACAAAGTCAAGGTACTAATATGGCCTCAGAGGTCACTAGCTTGAATTAGGTAGCACAGCTACAAAAACACTGGCTGCCAAAGTTAATAAAACTAAAATAAGAGAAAACTATTTGAGCCTCTGCAAATGCCATTTTTCAGCCCACATTTTAAAACTCTTCTTTATGTATGAATAACACAAAGTGCTTTGTTATTAGGGTGCTGGTTTATATTAAATAAGAAAGCATGTTTGCAGCAATGAAAGGAGATTGTGATCTACTGAACGATTTTTGCAAGCACATAATTTCTTGAACCACTTTGAGCAACTGACCAAAAAAAAAATTAATTTGATTAGTATCTCTTTTATTCATGACACTTTCTTATGAAAGAACAAGGCTGTTGTTAGCCATCTCAATTTCTAGCAATAGCCAGATATTCTATTTTATCCTTAAGATGTTTTCAAAATATACACTCTGAATTGTGTCTGAGGAGCTATATAAAATAAGACTTTTTTTTTACACATTCTTACAGTGGAAATATCATATAAAATATCTATTTTTAGATAACATTTATGGAACTGATGACTACACATTTTACAGATAACCTAATATGAACTCTGCATAATTTCACCTTATTCTTTTATGGAAATTGATTCCGAAACTTATTTTTGCACTTTGGTTTTTTAAAATGCATAGCTATATTCTGGATTTATCCTTAATAAAAAATATTCTTGGTTTTTAAACTTCATGATAAAAAGTTATACTTTTTTTGTCCATCTCGTCACTTCTAGACGTATTATGTAAAGAAGATGAAAACAACAGAAAATATTTTTGAAATAACATTAAAAACACTTATGATTCAATTATCAAAGATAACCAGTATTAACATTTTGGTGTGCTTATTTAATTAGATATACTGGATAATTTTAATATTGTCTTTTTACTTAATGAATGACATGTGTTATACTATATGCTATAGTATATGATTCTTTGAAAAACTTTAATAGTTGTATTGAACTCTATTATGTGGATGTGTCAGAATTTATGTAGGTATACTTTCCTTATTAAATGTATATTTAGCCCTTTTCAGGTTTCTTTTAATCAATGCACCTTTGGTATAAATTTTTGTTTGTATCTGAGATTATTTAGTTAAAATAGATTTCTGGGGATAGAGGAGATCATTAAATTTATATTAGATAAATCTAAGCACAGAATTTTAGAATTGGCAGGATTAGCAGGATCCATATCTGAAACTTAGCTTAATACCCATTTTATTGATTTTGCTGATGAGGAGACTGAGGCTCAATGAGGTGAAAGAATTTGCTCCAATTTCTACCATGAATTGTTCTAGTGCTAGAATAGAAACAGGGGTTCTTTGTAAGTCAGCTTTGCATTCTGTAATTTTGCTAAGCTAACTCTAAATGGCAATTCACCCCTGAGGGACTCCCTCCCAGTTCTACCTTGGTGTCATCTGTGAAATGCCATGAATGTGCCCAAACGTGCTCAGGAGTCCAGGTCAGGTATGGAGGTTACTTCATAAGTGACACTGGATAATTTTTTTTTCGTTTTGTTTTGGGCTTAGGGACAATACACATGGCAGCATCTCTTGAAGTACCTTCCACTAATAGCAAAAGAGAATGGCGATTGAGAAATAAATATTCTCCCAGACTAAAATTTGTTCTATGGAGAACAAAACAGAAAGTTCTCTGGCATGTTAAGGGATCAGGATCCTCCTAAATTCAGTGAGCTCAAATTGATATTAAACCACTAGAGCTCTGTTATGGCCTCTAAGTTCTTGTCCCAGCCTTGCATTCTGTTCGGAGAGCTGTAGATCTCTGATTTGAGTGGCAGACTGGCAGCCAACTAGCCCAAGGACCAGTCTGTGACAATGCCACAACCTGTAAACTCAGGCATGTTTGCAGGCTGTAAGAAGTCTCCCTATGACAGGACATATTCGTTCTCAGCTAGAGAGGAAACGGAAGGACATTTCTGAAAATCAAGACAGATTCCTGAGACCTCTCTCTTAAAGGAATTCTTTTCTGAGTCTGAATACACACTGCTGAAGATTATTATTTCCTGGTGTCTTCCAGGAAATAATAAATTTTATTCTAAAATGAGATAACTTATTATAATTCAATAAATTTTAATTGTCTTCTAAAAAGCACTTATTATGCTAGATGTAGTCAAAGAAAAATGAATAACCTATAATGTAGATGGGGAGATAAGAACATGGACACAGAGAATAGAACTGTAGATACAACAACATATGAGAAGGAATATAATCAACAAACTTGAGAGCTGATAGATAAGTTGGTTTAGGCAGAATTTCTAGGGGAGAAAAATCATCCATTCAGTGCCACCCACCACCAAGCTTGGAAAGCATTTGTTACTGGAATCTTAGGTGTATTTTCCCTAATCCTTTCACTTTTTGCTCAGAGACTTTGAGTAAAACAGCACAGCACACTAGAGCACAGCGTAGCACCCATCCTCAGCTTTGTGGAGGGATGCCTCACGTAGCCTAACAGCAGATAAGGTGACCAAATGAGATGTAGGAGTGACAAAAGCTACCAAGTTTCTTCTTTCCTTAGTTATGCTTTCTTCAGAAAGGACAAGTAATTCAGTGTTCAGTGGGCAAGGTGGACTTTTTAACCACCTATCAAATAATGTGCATGTGTGTGTTTGTGTGTGCACACATCTATATCAGAGACAGTGAGATAGAAGAGTCTGCGAAGCAAAAAAAAGGTTATGTACCTGTAGGCACTCAGTAAAAGTTAATTATTGGTGGGAACTATGATAAAATTATAGGGTTTTAGAAAGTGAAGCAAGTTAGAAAATAATGCAATTCTATAGGTGAATAAATTATAGAAAAATATTAAAAATAGTTTGAAAAGGAGCTAAACTGATTGGGGGAAAGAAAATAAAAAGAAGCATATGTGCTTATGAAAATATGAACCAAATTATCATATAGGAGGAAAAGATAATAATGAAAAAATATACACTATTGGGAAAATGATTTAAATAACTGAGATAAGAAATAGATTAATATTTGAAATATCATTCTATATACTTAAATGAATTCTGTTATTGGAATGAAGGAAAAAGGTCCAACTACCAGTTGAAATGCTTTTACATAAATTGAGCCATAAAATAAAGATACAGGGTATTTTGGACCCTTCTGAGTGACCATGGTGTGGTGGCGAATACTCCATTGGCAGGGTCTGTCCACCTGATAGTTCAGAGTTGCCCACCTACAAGGCTAAGGGGCTCACTGAAGTCTCCTGGGAGTGACTGTCCTGTCATCTTCTCAATTTCTCTTCAGCCCTGCATTCTCTTTAGAGCCTCATGGTGACAGGTGAAATGGAGAAACTGGAGAAGGTAACAGGGTGGACAATAAAGAGGAAGGGATGTGCAATAGAAGCCTCCGAGGGAGGCGATTCCGGTTTTGAAAGGATACCTGCATGTGAACAACGGTGAACAGGCGTTCTTCATTTCTTCCTGAGGCTACCACAGCATGCTCTGGCCAGGTTAGGCATTGGGAAGAACCTCCTGATATACCAAAATTCTGGCTCTTAAAAGCGTAAGAGGCATGGGGCTGGAGCAGCCAGCAGTTACGTGCTTGCCCAGCATGCGCGAGTACACGAGTTCAAACCCCAGCACCCACGTACATAGCAGCTAAGTGTCAGAGCAACGAAAGCCATGTGAAAAACTCAATAAACGATTCTCTCTCTCTCACTGTCCTTTCTTTAAAAAAAAAAAGTATATGAGGCAGGAAGAATCAACATTCCACCGTGAGATGAAAACTGTTTTCAGAGGATATTAGCCATGCATATACCTTGTTCTTGTAAAAAGTGGCAGTGAAGACACATCGTGTGTTTGCACATTCTCAGCCACACATACTAAGCATAGCAGCAACGCTACATCACACATTAGATGCGGTGACTTGGCTTGCCTACCCCATCGCCAAAGAGCAATAACATCCAGAAGCCTGAACACAAAGATTGTATGTTTTATCTGGGTCAGACTTTATGGTATCTTTCATAAACATTGTAGACCAATTTAAAAAAGAAAAGCAAAAATAATTTCTAATAATTTAAAATCCCACCAATGGTGGTTGACTTTTAAAAAATTTTCCTAGTCATATGTTTCTATGTAAATATGTTAGCTTCATTATAAAACTAATTGTTATTTTTGAAACTGATTTTTTCCTCAAATTCTAAGGGAGGGTACAGATGCCATGACTTTATTGTTGAAAAAGGATCAATCTTTTTTTTTTTTTTGCAATCAACTTGAATGGGCTTATTGATACATATATTTGGACTAGTTCTGGAGGAGAGAATGGAAGGAAAAGAAACTAAGCCATTCTATTTAAAAGACAATAATAGCGTGTTCACTATGAGTTGTACAGCTGGAAAATTATAAGTTAGTAGTTGGAACAGGGACAGGACAGGGACTAGGTCCAGCGAGAATGATTGCTGAGGTTCTGAACCTAGTCATCAGGTCCAGATCAAAAGGAACTCCTATTGCGTGGGAAGCAGGCTGTGAAACACAGCAGCCCAGGAGGAAGCTGCCAATTTGGGAGGGACCCCTTCTGAAAGTTATGACTTATGGTGTGAGGAATAATTACGCTGCTGACTAATTTGAAATCTTCTGACTTGTAATATCTCTTTATTATTGTCAAATTTTTAGGAAAGCTTTGAGAGGCAGTGGAAAGTTCAGGCCTTCTGGGAAGGGGGTATGAGGCGAGAATGTTCTCTTTGAGGAGACTGGGTGGGATTCCAGACTTTTATGAGAAGGTGGCATTGAGCTACTATGAAATATGGGGAGGAATCATTTCAGGCAAAGAAAAGAGCACGCATGAGGTCCCTGCAGGAAGACCAGCAGGGCTGCAGCGCTAAGCACGAGACGGAGGGGACACGGTGTGAACCTGGAAAATTCAACAGGGACCAGCACTTTGGAGGCCATGATAGGGATTCTGAAATTTATTCCAACTGCAATGGGAAACTTTTGAAGGATTTTAAACATGATGTGACATAATCCAGCTTTCATGTTTAAGGGAATAGCCTGGCTGTGGTGTGGAGAGTGGATAGGACAGGAGCAAGAGCGGGCCAAGTGAAGTGAGTATGGAGGTTGGCTGATGACAGTGAGCGAGTTCCTGACAAGCCGGCAGAGGAGGCGGTGAGGGGGGCACATATCTGAAACAAGCCGTGGAGGTAGAACTGATGGGAATCAGTCATTAAGTGGGGGGTGGGTGGGTGAGAATAAGGTGTGCAGAGAGACTCCCAGCATTCCCATTCCCAAATAAATGGAGAGGACTCTACTACAGGGCAGAGGCTGGAGACAGGAGATGCTGAGGGAATGCAGTGAGGAAAGGGTCCGACTTGGAATATCACAGTAAGCTGTGTTTTTGTGAATCTGCAGCAAAAAAAAAAAAATAGAATTTAGATGGAGAGATACATAGGAAAGTTGTATACTTTTTAAAGTCATAGGGATAAAAAGAAAGAGCATGCATAGAGACAGTGCTCAAGGAGGAAAACCTTGTGAGTGGATTTCTATAGAAGCCAAGACAAGGGAGTTTTCCAGAGGAAGAAGTGGTCTTTGAGTTCAAAGGTACTGAGAAGTTAAGTCACAGTGGCTCAGGAGGCTGAGGCAGGAGGATCACAAATTCAAAGCCAGCCTCAGCAACCTAATGAGGCCCTCAGCAACTGAGTGAGACCCTGTCTCAAAATAAAATATATATTAAAAAAGGGCTGGAGATGAGGCCCTGTGGTTAAGCGCCCCTGGGATCAATACCTGGTACCTGACTTTGGAATAGAGAGATAACAGTGACCTTCATAAGAACATTTTTTCATGGAATAGTAAGGAACAGGAGGAGAAAGGGAGGTGAAGAAGAGGAATCAACCTGTGCAAATGTGAATTTGTAAGGGAGGGCAGGTAGGGCAGCAACTGAAGGGAAATGTAAAGCCAGGGTAAGATTTCTAAATGTAGGCAATTCTTGAAAATACTTAAATGCCAAATGGTCTACTAGAGGCAGGGAAACTGGGGATGGAGGAGAGACAACAGCTGGCTGAATGGGCTGAGTCTCTGAGAGGGGAACAGGGATGGGGCCACCTACGTGTGAGAGAAACTACCTTTCCTGAGACAGCAGGGAAAAAGCAGCGGACAGTTGTAAAAGGAGGCATATCTGTATATTTAGGAATGGAAGCAAGTAGGATGTAGAGGAGGAAGGAAGGAAGCAAGGACTAGGAGGAGGCTCATTGCTAGTGGGAAAGAACTGGATGAAAATACCCTGGCATAAACACAAAAATTTGCCAGTGTGGAATATCAGGCAAAAGAGCCAGCAGCGGAGTGTGCAGCGCTTGGAGAGTGAAACATCTTATTTTGCGGTTGTGGTTCAGTTTCGGATAACTAGCTCTAGTGGCCAAAGAAGAGGAAGGCTGAGGTCAAATGAAGGTCCAAGATCCCCCACATGAGGAATGCATTGCTAGGGACTGCCATAGGGATAATAAAGTGATCAGGAATGAAAACAAGAGTTGGGGCAGGGATATTTATGTATTTATGCGACCTAGGCAGAGCTAGAGTTCTGAGGGAGTCAGAGTTCAGCTCTTTGTGACTCATGGTTAGGTAGATTATTTACACTTGCGGAGGCTCATGGCTTTCTTCTTCACTGCATAATGGAGCCTGCTTAATATTAATCCAACGCTGAGGAAAGCAGCTCTGAGCATGGAGAGACAGAATCCTGAGCCAAGCCTTTGAACCTCTGGATTTACTTTTCCTTGAAACTTGACCGTCCTCTTTTTGTGAAACTAGCTAGAACTTCTGGTATGTTTTGTTTTTGACACCTGCAAAAACAGAGCATATTCTAGTTTGGATGGCCCTGATATAAAAAAGAAATATGTGGAAATGTAACAGATTTTTTTGGTTACCTACCCACTATCCAATCTTCCATTTTTCTTTATTGGCGTAATAGTTTTTGTTGTTCGTGGTTCCACCATAGGTCTCAGGTTAGTCTCTGCAGTTGCAGTGCCTTTGCCAGTATGATGCCAGTGAACTGTGTAGGAAAATCTCCTGGGAGGAGGGTAGCAGGTTGAGTGGCATGTCATCTAACTCATGTGTCAACTTGGCTGGTACATGGAATGCCCAGATATTTGGTCAAATTTTATTTTGAGGGTGTCGAGGGATTTCTTGATAAGATTTACATTTGAATTGATAGGCTGAGTAAACACTTTCCATTGTGAGTGGCCCTCATATGATCCAGGGTCTAAATAGAACAAAAAATGGAAAGGGTGAGTGAGAAGAAATTCACTCTCTCCTGCCTGAACATCTTTGAGAGGGAAAGAGGTCTTTTCCCTTTAGACTTCGACTAGAACTTACACCATCAGCTCTTCTCTCCTGGTTCTCAGGCGTCTAGACTACAAATCTGAAGATTTCTTTGATTTCCATAATTGTGTAAGCCCATTCCTAGCAATAAATCTCTTTACATATTTGTGTGTGTGCTTGTGTGTGCGCGCACTATATTGGTCCTGTTCCTCTGAAGTACCCCGAATTCACATCCATCCAGAAATGCAGAGTGTCATCTTATTTAGAAATAGTCTTTGCAGATGTAATCAGTTAAGAATCAAGATGAGATCACACTGGATTATGGTGACTCCGAAACCCAATTACAGGTGTCCTTAGAAGAACATGAGAGGACATAGAGAGAGACACACACAGAAGGCCATGGATGTCTGAGGCAGAGACTTGAGTGACTCAGCTGAAAGTCAAGCAGAACTCAGGTTTGCTGGAGCCAACAGAAGTTAGAAAGTGGCAAAGGAGACACAACCTTAGGGGCCTCAGAGGGAGAATAGCCCAGTTAACTCCTCGAATTAGACTTCTTGACTATGGAACTATGAAAGAAAAAATTTCTGTTGAGTCAAGCCTGAAGCGTATGGCTGTTGGTCACAGAATCCACAGAGAACTCAGGGAGTTTCTGGGAAAGATCTCATCACTCAAAAAAGACAGAGAGAAATGAAAATGTTGACATTTCAGGCAAATGGCAAATAGTTCCGTATGGCTGGGGCCCAGGCAGAGAGCTGGGTCCACTGGAAGAGCCTGAAGAGGTAACAGAACTCAGGTGGCCATTATGGGAAGTGCTGAAAAGCAGATGATTGATAGGCAAGGAGAAGGACCAGGGAATTATGAGTCAAGAAACAAAACCAATTTCCGAAAATAATTTTTTGGTTTTCCTTTAACATGCTGGAGATAAAGGAGTTCTTTCATCTTCCTTCCTGTTTTTTTTTTTTTTTCTCTCAGCATTGTCCAAAGTATCTGTTTCCTATTTTATAATGGCCACCACTTCCCAGGATTCTTTCCGACTTCTCCCTAACTAAAGCCCTTGTTCACATTCACTGAGGAGCAGACAACAAGCTGGTGAGAGGGCTCTTCTGATAGGAGAACTGGCCTGTCATCTCCTTTGGAAGAAGGAGGGTGTTGCATCCTCCTGCAGTCCCTGCTGCCTCGGCTCTCTCTACTTCATACAGTAAAATCCCTGGTGATTGGTGGTTCCTGTACTCTTTTTTTTTTTTTTTTTCAAATTTATTAGAAGTATATAGTGACCCAGCTATCCCACTCCTGGGAATTTTCCCAAAAGATTTGGAATCAGCATATTATAGCGATGTGGCTTCATCAGTGTTTATAGCAGCTCAATTTACTATAGCTAGATTATGGTTCCTGTACTCTTAAATTCTACCCTGAAATCCCATTCCCCCAGCAAAACTGTGCTCTAAAGAGGGGCTTTCCAAAACGATGTTTTCTTTTACAGGAGCCCTTTGTCTTCCCTTCTAACCTTGTCATCTCTTTTCCAGGCCAGGTTTACAGAAACCATTTTATTTTCTTTAGACACTGGGAATGGAGTAGTAGGCCATGGTTAGCACCTTGCCAGCCTGTTCAGATGACCTTCAACAGGACCCTTTGGAAAGAAAGAGTTTCAGGAACCACAGAGGCAACTGATACAGGTATTTTTTAAAAACATTTTTCTTTTTAAAGAGAGAGAGAGAGGAGGAGGAGGAGGAGGAGGGGAAGAAACAGAAGAGGAGAAAATCAATTTTGTTTAGTTTTTCATCTAGCCTTTGTTTCTCTGACACTTAGTTGTGTATATGGTGCTTGAGTTTGAACCCGGATCCTCCTACATGCCAGACAAGCACTCTAACCATCGAGGCACCACTCCAGCCTCTGATATAGGTAATTTTGAAGAGGAGTGGGGCATGGGGATCTGATAGCAATATTGGAGTCTGCTCTCGAATTCAGAATTCATTACTTGCTGATTGCATGGCCTTGAACAAGTT
Source organism: Aplodontia rufa (assembly GCA_004027875.1). Lineage (NCBI taxonomy): Eukaryota > Metazoa > Chordata > Mammalia > Rodentia > Aplodontiidae > Aplodontia > Aplodontia rufa. The sequence goes on along the minus strand of PVKS010003312.1, from coordinate 31,329 downwards.
ACTTAACTTTCTGAGCCTCGGCTTCATCATCTAATAGTCAAGACAGTAGTATCTACTTAATGGAATGTTGGTGGGGATGACATAAGTAACTTGTGGAAAGTACCTAATACATAGCCTGGTACGCAATTAATTGTAGCTCTTAATATTTTTGAGCAGAGTTTCTCAACCTTAGCAGTACTAACACTTTGGACCAGACCATCTTTCCCTTTGGAGGACTGTCCTAAGCCCTGTAGGATGTTTAGCAGCACCCTGGTTTGTACCCACCGGATGCTTATAGCATTCCCATACCCAGGCATGACAATCAAAAATGGGAACAGATATTGCCAGATTCACTGGAAGAAAAACTGCGTGCAGCTGAGAACTACTGCTTGGAGTAAAGTGAAAAGGTTCCGCTCAACTCTCAAAAGCATTGGCGGATGATTTTTTTTTTTTTGTCCTGCCTAAATATTGGGCAGAATCCATACAAATTATTTTATTGAGTAAGAACATTTTTCTCATTTAAATAAAATATCATCCTTTTTTCCAAACAGCGGAGGGTCTACCTTGTATGGCTGTCCTTCTTTAAATTTCCTACTGGATGGACTGGGAAGGTGAAGCTATGGTACAATAAAGGATTGCAGTCCGAGGGCAGAATTATTTACAACACTGATACTTCTTTGATATCTTAATTATCCTCTTGAAAATTCATGCTGATGTATCTTCTTTGCGGGGCTTTGAAAGCTCCATCATATTATCAAATGGCTTTGAGTGACTTCAAGCTACTGATGGTATCTTCTTCAGAAGGTATCAGGTATTTTTTATTTTAGGGGTTCATTTTACTACCCAGCTAAAATTCCTTTTAATTATACAAATATTTTGATCCTACATTTTTAAAGCAACAAACTCTTATTTTATTTTTTTATTAGATGGATATAGAGATACAATTGAGGGGGAAACATTACCAAACATTCAAGAACCATATGGCTAATGCCATATCATGGATGCCCAGCTTGGGTTCCTCCTGTTGCTGTTTCCTCCAGAAGAACTCCTGAGTTAAATGGATATCTCCTGGAGGATAGAGATCTCCTTCTGAGATGATTCCCCCATATTTCCACCCTTTAGTCTCCTAGGAGTTTTTCCTATACCCTCCCCCCATCTCTCTCCCTGCTCCTCCAAGTATCCTAGGGAGTCATCTCCCTGTAAGCAACTTTTTTTTTTAAGAAAGAGGGGACAGAGAGAGAGAGAGAGAGAGAAGCAATCTTTAACTTTTCATATGACATTCATTCCTCAGACACTTAATTATGTATGTGGTGCTAGGGTTTGAACTCACATCCTCGTGCTTGCCAGGCAAGCGCCGAACCACTGAGCCACTGCTCCAGCCCAGCAACAAACTTTTAATACAAGGGGAAATATTTTCAGATCCTTAAACATTCAACTTGACAAAGAAGACTATTAGAGGAAGGAGAAAATGTCAAGATATTTTCCCAATGAAACTGAGCAAACACTTGAAACAAGCTGTCTAAGAGTGTGGTTCTAGTGGATATTTCATTCTGTATTCTGTAAAAAGTATTTCAGAAACAGTAGGACCTAAACCTGTTGTTTCTATGGTCATTCTCCAAACCTGGACCATAGAGGAGGACGTTGTGTTAAATGCTAATTCTCATTTTTATTATTTAATGAAATACTTCTGAGAAAAAGCTACTGTGTCACCAGCCCATTAGAAACATCTGGGATAGCCAGTGCAGAATGAAGGCTTAGTTATCTGCTTGAAACTGATGTCACTGTTTCAGTTGTTCATTGATGGTCTACAGACTCTGACAGGTATCCACACATTACTGGGCAACCATAGCTTTTTTCAGTTAGTAAACATTAAGCAAGACTCTAGGTATAATTATGAAAGGGATCTCAATAATTCAACGAGAAGGTAGTCATGAGCTGAACTAGACTATTTGTTATGGAAGACAAATAATATTTATCTGAAAACACTTTGCGTTTACATGTAAAAACCTTACACACAACACCTCAAAGCTAGAAGATATGGAGAATCTCAAAGGAATCCTTTTCAGCAGATGGAGGAACTTCTGTTAAGACCTGAGTACTGGGGCTGGAGAGGTTAAGGGCTTAGCAGTAGAGCCCTTGCCTGTCATGGAGTAGGATCCAGGTTTGATCCCCAGCACCCCTCCTACAACTAGGTGGAAGAAAAACAGAAAATATGTGAATGAATGAATGAATAAATAAATAAATCTGACTCTGTTTTTCTCTCTTTCTAATGATAAAGGAAAGAACTGAGTTTTGGCGAGACTGGCAAATTTTGCTTCTTAGGCACTTTCACTCTTGGTACTGTAGGAAGGGAAAATCCGGGACAGAAGAGGACAATTTTACCATTGTCCTTCATGTCTGCAAGCCTTTCTTGTGAAGAGAGAATTCGAAGTGCTGTGGGAATGTGCCAGGGATTCAGGGAGTGGGATAGCTTGGTCTTAGAGGGACTCTGCTGGTTGCAAAGGAAATCTATGAACTGCAGGGTCTAAATCGGTTGCAGTGTAGAATGAGGGCCTACGTAACTGAGGTTACGGGAGGCTCTTTGCTGAGGCTGAATGGGAAGAATGTGACCTTATGCGAGACACTAACGCATTTCCTCCTCCAAAGGCATCCTTTAGGATGCACCCACCCTGGGAAGAATTCCCGCTTCAGAAGGGACGCTGTGATACTACAGTTGTTTATATACTAGGGCAGCATGGCATAATACTAATAACTTGTTCATAAAAAGACAGCTTGCTTATTTATTTGAGTACTCCTAGAAAACGCTCTAAGTATTTTTCGGAGTCGTCTGAAAGCATACATGGTCGCACACTGTAACATTGCTACCTTGCTGTTACAGAATGATTAGGAATTGACAGAATTGAGATGCACACTATTTGTCTGCTTTGCTGATTTGAAACCATCACATTCAGTTTTAGATTTTGCTTATGTAAACTCAGTACACACTTAAAATTCACATTTTGAAGGTTACAAAAATCAGTCAATGGTTAAAATACAAACTCAGACAATAAACTGTCACTAATATTTATGCACCAACATTAAACCACATTGTTATTAGCTTTTGTAAACTCATTACATACAATCCCTAGTTTTTGATAGGAAACTATTCTGCTACACATTTTTGTGATAACACAGTTTCTGAAATCATATTTATATGGAGGTAAATAGCATTTTGAAAGATCTTTAGGGTAGTAAAGGGGCAATTAACAAACAAAAGATTACTCATCAAGTCAGGAACACAATCTGGGAATGTGAAAAGATTCCTATTTTCTAAGACACTATATATTTGTCTTACTCAAAGATATACCAGCAGTGAAGATATGCCATATATATGTATTTTAAAGAAAGAAGGACAATGATAGAGAGAGAGAGAATCAATTTTTATTGCTCTGACACTTAGTTGTGTACGTGGGTGCTGGGGTTTGAACCCATGTACTTGCGCATGCTGGGCAAGCACTATAACCACTGAGCCACCGCTCCAGCCCCTGGCCACATATATTTTTAAAAAATTCTTTTCACTTCTGGAATGTTTACATAAACAGGAAACAGGTATGAAACATGTTTCATGTAACAGCAGTAGTCCAAGTCATGAATATGCACCTTTTCAGTGTAACATGTAAGGTGCTATGGATTGCACTATTTTATATATTTTTAAGTGAATAAGTTACAATCCCTTTGGTTGCCGTTTTTGGCATCATATTATGTCTAATATTGCCTGGACCATTTAATTTTTAATATTTTTTTGGTACTAGGGATTGAACCCAGAGATGCATTACCACTGAGCTACATCCACAGCATTTTTGATCTTTTATTTTAAAAAAATTTTTTTTTAAAGAGAGGAGAGAGGGAGAGAGAGGGAGAGGGAGAGAGAGAGAACCCACTTTTCTATTGAGTTTTTCACATGGTTTTCGTTGCTCTGACACTTAGTTGTGTACATGGGTGCTGGGGTTTGAACCCGTGTACTTGTGCATACAGGGCAAGCACCATAACTGCTGAGCCACTGCTCCAGCCCCTATTTTTTTGAATTTTGAGACAAGGTCTTGCAAAGTTTCTGAGGTTGGCCATGAACTTGAGATTCCCCTGTCTCAGCCTCCACGTCACTGGGATTACAGGTGTGCACCATCATTCTCAGACTAGACCATTTTGCTATTTACATTGAAGGACAGTTTAGCAGCTTTATGGTGAGGGTTTACACACACACACACACACACACACACACACACACACGTAAGCAGGATTGGGTCAGGAACACATTCCTGTTTGTTTTTATTTTTTTCCAGCCATATTTCTAGCATTTAGCAAATATTGATTCAATTCTCAATAAAGATTTACTATTTAATGAATAGTAAATCTTCTACACATTATATAAAACTACTTTATTTCTTTTATTATCTCATTACGCCTGAAATTTCTTTTGGTGCAAAATAAAATCAAGAATACGAGCCAAGCTGTTGTGTAATAGAGAGGAGCTTGATGGTGGGAAACTCAGGTTCTTCAGCAACTTAGTGAGACCCTTGTCTCAAATGAAAAATAAAAAGGGCTGGGGGATGTCGCTTAGTGGTGAAGGACCCCTGGGCTCACTTTTCGGTAATAGAAAACAAAACACATAAAGGTACAAAGAACATGGCTTACAAAAGGCTAAAATACTCTGTGGAAGATCACCTGATGAGGACAAAGGCAGCAAGAGTAAAGAGGTCCCCTGACCCTGTACTGTGACATACTGAAGAACACTGGACACCATTTTTTTTTTCCCTGCTGTTAATATAACAGCCAAAACTGCCTCTGAGACAAAAGTGGGTGGGGATGATGAGATCATATCGCCTACTGTTCTTTATGCACCTACCACATACCAGGAGCTGTGATTTGTTTATGGATATAGTATTTTCTAGCCCTTAAAATAGACATGTCTTTTTAGATGGGGAAACTGAGGCTTAGAGAGTTTAAGTCACTTGCTGCTCAAGATGATACATTCTTAAGTAAATGGCATAAAAGGAGCAATAGAATTTTTAAGCCATGCTTTTCAGAACAAAGCTTTGAAGAATTCAAAGGATGCGACATGAACATAAATCAGGAAGTTGATGTGAGCAGCCATGTTTTAAAAGGAAAGAAGGGTGAGAACACTGCAAAGAAGGAATTTGTGTTCAAAGCAAGGCTGTTTAAGATTTGCACAGTCTGGTAATCTGGGTGTGCTCTGGAAGGATAAAAATTTTCTCAATCATAAAAAGTTTGCTTCTGTGTTTTACAGTTATTTGGTGATTGTATTACATTAAAGGCAGTGGCGCATAATCATTAAGAGCTTAGGCGCTGAAGTCAGACTGCTCACCCCCAACTTCACTGAAACGCAGGTAAGTTATTTAGCCTGCCTCAACTGGGCTCCAGTTCTCTCATATTTAAATAAGGAGTTAAAAATGCCCTTGTGTGTTAATACAAAATGAAGTCTATGTGTATGTAGAACAATGTCTGAGGTAAATGAGAACCCAATATGTACCCTCATTCCCTAGCCACCTTTACAAAGTCCCTACCTACCATGTCCAAGCACTATGCTGATTTCCAGGGATAAAAAGATCCAGGATGATTTCTGCCTTTACAAACATGTTTTGTTTCACCAATTACACTTGAAGTTTCAGAAATAATGCCATAGACTACATCCTGGTTAAAACACCTGCCTAAATTATTTGGGAAACAGTGATTCAAAATATCCCACAACACTGTTCATTATTATAACAGCCAACCTCTCTATTTTTCCCTGCTCTTCTTCCCCAATATGATGTTAGACATCTGCAGACTGAATTATCTTTACCTGCAAAGTGAATTATCTTTACCTGCAGCCTGAATTATCTTTGATGATAGATTTTTCCTGAGTCTCCAGGCAACATTGAGAAGTCAGTGAGCTTATTTCAGTAGCCTCTTCTATGTATATGCCCCAAACCTTCCAAAGATGAGTATTTCCACCATTGCCTTAGAGGGCTCTGTGCTAACTTACCAGATTTATGTGTTAATGCATCATATATTACTGGTGGATGTATTTTTCTTTTCCAATGGAATTTTCCCCAAAATTGTTGCTTTAGAAAGTCTTATTTCCATAAGCTGGAGAGAAATGTGAATGATTAGGATTTTCAGTGCTCTACCAAACTTAGGGGAAGGTTTGCTTGGGTAACGTGAGTTATTCGCTGCCTTTTAAAGCACATCATGAAGCTGCTCATCCCTGATCTCCCAGCTGCACGATTATGAAGGGGTCCAAGTAATTCTGTTCTGTGCATGATGGCATTTGCACACTGTCTGAAAGGATTCTAATTTAGGTATTGCAGGTTCAACATTTGCTTTGGTTTGAATAGATGAAAATTGTTAGAGAAGGGACACCGTGTCCTTTTGAGTATAACCATGGTACATTTAAATGGACAGTTGAGACGTTGTGATAACCTCTAAGGAAAAAAATTTAAAAAGGAAAATGTCTGCATAATAAATGAGAAGGAAATGAAAACAGCAAGGCACTTACATTTAGAATAACTAAGCAAAGTACCAAAATGATTATACCAAGGAAACCCTGTAGATGAATGGGATTGTTGAAACAGGACAAATTGTTCACCTATTGGGAAAACAGACACTGGCATCCTGACCACTTTATACATCTATTCAGAATTGATTACAGGAAATGTGAAATTTTGAGATCACAAGGCATCTTCAAATAGCAAGCCATTATTATTAGAAAAGAGAGATCAGATCCCTCAACTATTGGTGAAAGACTCATAATAAAATAAGAAGATCTAGATTTAAATGTGAGTAGGGAATGAGATTGGTCCCCAAGAAAAAGTTATAATATGTACATATTGATTTATGAAGTAGGAACATTAAAAATGAAAAAAAATCATATTTGGAATATACCTAAAACTTCAAAAATCATCCTTTAAATTTGACATGCAAAATGAGGTTGACAAAGATTTTGTTAATAGAAACAAATTAATGCTACAAAATTGTACAGCTCAGAATATGATTTTAAATTGTTTTTAAGTATCAAATAAATCCAACCTTAAGAGAATGAGAAGATCAATTATAGACAGCAAAATTTGCAAAAGACACATTTGATGAAACACTGTTATCCAAAATATGCAAAGAATTCTTAACACTCAACAATAAGAAAACGAAGAACCCAATTAAAGGAAGGGCCAAAGACCTGAATGGACACCTCACCAAAGAAGATGTAAAGATGGCAAGTAAGCCTATGAAAAGATGCTCACCATTATATGTCATTAGGAAATTGATAAAACAACTATACACCTATTAGAACGACCAAAATCCAGGATGCTGACAACACCAAATGCCAGCAGAGATGTGCAGCAATAGGATAATTATTGTTGGTGGAAATAAAAAAAAAATGGTACAACCACTTTGCAAGACATTTCTGCAGTTTCTTACAAACTCCATCCACTCTCATTATACAATCCAGTGGTTATGCTCCTTGGTATTTACCCAAAGGAGTTAAAAGGTCATGTCTACACAAAAACCTACACAGATGCTTACAGCAGCTTTATTCACAATTGCCCAAACTTGGAAGCAACCATACGCCTTTCAGTAGGTGAACAGCTAAAAAAATGGGACCCATCCAGGAAATGGAATATCATTCAGCCTTCAAATGAAATGAACTATCAAGCCACGAAAATATGGGGAGGGAACTTAGATGCACGTAACTAAGTGGAAGAAATCAATGTGAAAAGGACATACACTGTACGATTTCAACTGCACAGCAATTTGGAAAAGGGAAAACAACGGAGGCAGCAGAAAGATCATTGTTTTCCAAAGCTTAGTGGGGAGGGAGGATTTTCAGGCAGTGAAACCTTTCTGCATGACATTTTAATGATGGATACGTGTCATTTTACATTTGTTAAAATCCATAGAATGTACACCGAGAATGAACTCCAACGTGATGACGCACGTGGGCAACAGAAGTGTGTCAATGCTGGTTCACAGATTGCAGTAAATGTGCCACTCTGTTTGGGGCAGGGAGTGTATGGGAAATGTTTGTACCTTTTACTCAGTTTTACTGTGACCAATAAATTGTTTTCAAAAATAATATTTATTAATTTAAAAATGTAATGGTTCATTGCTATTTAAAACATTGTATAATTCCATCATATCAAGTTCTATAATAGGGAAAACTAGCCAATGGTGATATAAATTAGGATAGTGGTTTCCTCTGGTAGGACCAGCTAGGAGGCATGAGTAGGACTTCTGGAAGCTCTGGTGAAGTTCTGCGTCTTGATTTGATTGATAGTAATCACTGTGTGAAAATTCATAGAGACACACGCTTCCTTGTGTCCTGTGTGTATTTGTGACATCTCAATGTCTTAATATAAAGCATTTTATAAATGAAAAAAAAAGACAAGACAAATTAAACAAATAAAACTAAAAGAAACTACCCAACTTTAAATTTATTTCCTGGGGATCATGTTTTACTGGGGAGAAGTAGGTAATCCTAGTCCACTTTTCTTCCAAAAACTTTGGAATGAAGCATTGATGGATTAGTTAGGACCCAACCAACAAGATAAAATACTCTAAGTATTTCAAATGGGTAGAATTTAACCCAAGGGAAATGGTTACACATACAGGAGGCTGAACTGGGGATAGTGAATCAACTTAAAGATCATCATCAGCAAAAAAGTTCAAGGTAGCCCCACTCACATTCTCAAGGGACCAGGGGAAGAGGCAGTGTTATTAGAGTTCAGGGATCATGGTTACTGAGGGAAGCTAGAGGCACAGGCTGAGGTCTGAAAGCAGTCCATAGTGATCCGTCCCCAGACGGAGTTAAGAATGGACCTCAAGGCAAAACAGGTACAGACTGGCACACTGGAGAATAGAGAGCTCGGAAAATAAGTTATTCATTTTCATTTTCTCTGCTTGAGTAACTGCTATACCAGGGAAATGGACTGAGTGATATTTTTGAAGTGCAGTAAGTTTTCCTCTTGGAAAGTACATTTAACAAACATCTGGAAAACAAACGAAATCACCATTTTAGTTCTGTATCCAGTCTCAATAAATCAAATTCATGCACCCTGAAGATGATGAGAGAGTCATCGACCCTCACTGCGAAGTTAACCCAAAGATTAAAGGAAGCGCGCCTGCCTTCCAGATGTGGTGCAGGAAGTGGCCAATGCCCTGTCACTCACACTGTTTGATTCAGAACCGAACATGGATGTATTTGATGTTCTGGACATCACCATTCTTTAAAGTAGATAAAGAAGCCACACTTTCAAAACTGGTCTTAGAAGGAAGTGGAAAGCCACACAATTTCCCCAATATGACCACCACTCAATTCATCTCTGTCCTGCTGAAAAATGATAATAGCGTATTTTAGACTAATATCAAAGCACTAATTTGCAAATTCTTGACTTTTTTACCATGGAAGGTATATATGTTTTATGTCTGATGTATAAAATATATTTATTCATCCATTTTATAGCCAGGCAAAAGAAAACTGCATGTGTGTGTGCATGAACATATGTGTATATCCTTAATTGTATACAGCAGTATGGGTTAGGGTACCTGATCATGTCCTGCTTTTAATTTAGGCAATATAAAATCCTCTGACAGGCGGCTTCTGAAATAGTATCTTTATCTCATACATAAATGTCTCAATGATTAAATCACCATCAATATCAGCTAATTTTCCTTCATTTATGCCATTAAAACATGGATTTTATCTCATTCTGACTAATTACTCTGATATGAAATATGTTTTCATCTTTAAAAAAATGGTAATCTTTACAAGAGAACAAAATATTATGGCATTTGCCTAACAGAAACCAGGAAGAGATGTCAGGGCCATCTCTGCGTTGAATACCTCATAATTTAGATGGTTTTCGATAATAATAAAAACAGAAGGAACAGAAACAAAGTCTTTCACTGACACCTCATTAAAAGTAAAAAGCTGAAAGGCCTTGGTAAGATTTAACTCTTTTTTGCAAGGAAGAGAAGCACTTTATAGAGACACAGTTCAATGTCCATCTTACATTCTTTGTCTTAAACACACTCACCTAAAATTCCGTGAAAAAACAGCATGAACTTTCCAAAACCATCTATATTCTTTTCTTTGAAATGTCTGTTGATTATGGCATTTAAAGATGCCCCGAGTGCTTCTTCCAGGGACTGGTAAATCCTATATATCTGCAATGAGAAAACATATTTTTATTTAGCTAAGAAATTCACATGTTCACTATAGAAACAGGAAGGCAGGAATGGCAGATCTAAAACATACATTATTTTGCAAAATCCTCATACACTATTAATAACTTGTAATACTCAACTCGGAACCTTTATTTTTGTTTACTATAAGTAATCTCATTTATTATAAGAAATAAGATTTTATTTCCTACAGGAATAAGGGACATTTGTGCTGGAAATCCTTTCACAGATGAGGATGGTCAGGCTCAGAAGGATCAGGTGACCATCTAAGGTGAAACAGATGGTAACAGAACAGCTCCTGGAACCTTGGGGTCCCCACATAACTCTTTGTTTTATTTTTTTAACTCTTTGTTTTTAGTTGATTAAAAACTTAGAAATGAGAGAACATGACATCTGCTATAACTTCCAAGTAGGTAATTTGCTAGAATATTGTATCACCATAATTTCTATTAAAGCCAAAGAATTATTGTTGAAGTCAGGATCCTCAGACATAAATGCTCTCTAATGGCCTAAGCTTGAGCCGTGGGAAGTAGATGGCCCATAAGAATTAGCTAGAGCAAAGACAATCTAACATTATTTAGCCCCTGTGATTTATTATGTTGTGTAGTAAGAACATATAAATAGGAAATGGCTCACAAAATGGGCTGTTCATGTTTCTTAAAGCGGAATGTTTTTTATAAGCTTTTGCCTTCTGAGAAAATGTATAGATGAAAACTGGAGGAGAAAAGCTCTACATGGATCTTTCCAATGCCTAAAATTCCCTGGCCCTCTGCCTGGGCGCCACCCAGGTACTCCACCCACCATCTCCCATCAGTCAGTCTTCCCAACATTATTCTCTTCCTCCTCACCTTTTCTTCTCCCTCCCACCAACAAATGTTACTATCACATTTGCCAGATGGCTTGGAGCAAAATTTGAAGCTCTGGAAATCAAACGTTAAGATAAAGGGAGTGGAGAGAAGGGATACAGTAAGGTGAAGGGGAGGCGGCCTCTGGGAGCAGAGGGCTAGAAAGGGGAGGGACAGGAGCATTGATGGGTGGTCGGTGCCCTCTGTCCCCAGTTCCTGCTTTCCTCTCCAAATGTTTCTTTCCTTTAACCCAGGCTATCTGAAATGACCATAATCATTATTTTAGCTTTTATGACTAGCTTCAGGCATCTTATAGTTTTAGGTACATAGGAAAAAAATTCTACAACAATAGCTTCCCCTTCCTCTAATCCAAATTCTCAGTTTATTATTATACAATAAACAATTCTTAACAGGAGAAAAAGAAATTTTCATAGCACAATTATCCCCTGTTTTATCATATCAAGACCCTTGATAAACACAAGACTTTCATTTGTGTTTGCATTTTAGATACTTACATGAACTTGGCATTTTTTTGAATTAAATGTATTATTACAAAACTGTCATATTTTTTGTTTTATTGAAGCACATGCTGACATTAATTTTTTAAGAATGAGAGAGAGAGAAAGAGAAAGAATCAATTTTATTTATTTTTCCATCTGACCTTTGCTTCATCAACACCTGGTTGTGTATGTGGTGCTGGGGTTTGAACCTGGGTCTCTGCACATGACAGACAAGCACTTCAGTTGCTGAGCCACCACTCCAAGCCCTGTCATTATTTTTTAAATTGGATTTGGACTAGATTGGACCTATGAATCAGGGAAAAAATTATATGTTACATATGATGTACCTCCCCCCGTGAATGTAGCTCTCCAAGCCACAGTGTCAGGAAATAAGCAGAAACATATACATCTTATATCCTTTCACATAAAGCCATGTGTGTATGTATGTGTGTGGAATAAAGTGAGCACACATAGATAAACTTATATCAGGCTCTGTATGGCAACATAGACTCACTCAATAAATCCTTGGTATTGGTCTAGTGACCTCTTAGGATCTTGTTGCTGGTTTTGCTCCTCCACCTATCAATCTTGGGGTAGGTATTTTGCATGTTTGGTTTTTCCTAGCTCCCTGGGTCACCCTGGACTGCGGGGGATGAGGAGGGAGATTAGGCAGCACTCAGATAGAGAGCTGGGTGGCCCAAGATGACCGGGATCTATGACTTTAATAATAACTGCTGCTTGAATGATACACTGATTATAAGTCAGCATGAGTCATCACTACTACTTCTCCACCAAAAAGTGACCCTGTTTCCGTCTGTATCTTGGGCAGTGATCAAAAGCAGGTGTCCATCTCTACTACTCCTAGCTTTATTCCCTGCAGCACCCCAGAGTCCACAGAACTGAATATAGATATTCTTTCCACTGTTGGACCTGAGGGTGGCTGCCTTCCGAACACCAGTAATTAAAGTCATCAATCCTACTCTCTCTTGTTGCAGCCTATTGGACACTTGTGAAGCACCATTCTCACATGAACACTCTGTGGGGACAGAAAATGATAGCTTTCTTTAAAATTTTATTTAAACACTAGGTCAGCTAACTTGAATTCTAGGTTGTCTAAGACACAATATTGAATCAACTAGAACTTAAAAATGAGTACACTGAGATAAAATAAAAATATGAACTTGTACCATATCAAAAGTAATTTCACCCCAAGCTGAAGAATTTGCAGGTCTTTTAGTCACATTGAAAAAAATGAGGAACTCAGCAGGCATTTTATACACTTTCATTATTACGCAGGAATGGGCAGCAGAAATACTAAAGGGAGGATTGAATTCAGGGGTTTCTAAGGCTTAACACTGTAGGCTTTCCTTTTTTGTTAGTTATTCTTGGGAGACTGAAGTGCCATGAATCTAACTTATTAGATTTCAGTGGATGGAGAACAATTTCAGATCCTCGGGGTAGATGAAAATGATCACAAATTTGCAAAAGGTGCACTAGAGAAACGCCAACATGGAGAACCATAGAGCATTCACAACCATGCGAAACTTGGTAATTTCTGGTGTTTGACACTGTTGATGGATATGAATTGCAATAACTCTTAAAGGAGTTTGGTTAAGACTGATTATAGTCATTAGAGACTATACTTGATAGTCTTCTATAACTATCTTGATAACTACTTGTGAAAACAATTTCCAATTTAAATAGTTCCTGCTTTTTAGGAACAGCTCTAAACATCTAAATTCAAGATGGCACCCCAAGATTTCACCCCAGCTAAGCTTAGGATTTCTATTAACACTCTTCTACAAACACAGCTGCAGAATTGTCCTTTCCAACAATAAGAAGTCTGGAAGAGAAGGAAAAACTTAGGTCTGAATAGTCTCTCTTCTGCTGTTATGGGAAGAAGGCTTAACTAGGATTAGATGACTGGGTTTTCTTTTTTCTTTACCACTAGCTAGCTGGGCAAGTCATTCATTGTTCTCTTGGCTTCTCGTTAAGAAAAGGGGGGTATTGGTCTAGACCACTGGTTTTCAACTTTTCAATTTGCTCTCTCATTCCTAGGGACATTTGGAAATTTCTAGAGCATTTTTACTTGTGAGGGAAAAGTGGGTACGACTGCCATCTAGTAGATAAAGGTGCTGCTGAACATCCTGCATTGTGCAAGACAGTGCCCCCATAAATAATGATCCAGTCCAAAGTGCACTAAATAATGATCCAGTCCAAAGTGCACTAAATAATGATCCAGTCCAAAGTGTACCAGTACTAGGTTGAGAGACTTTCGTCCCAATGGTTCAAATCCCTCTCAGTCCTAGTGTCATTCTGCAATTTTACCACAGGTTCCATCCAGACCCCTGAAGTTGCACACAGTAAACTGATTCCCCACTGAAGTTACCCGGCTCTATACACCATAGTGAATTCCTTCCTGCTCCTCCCAGCTCTCTTCTCAAACCCGCTTCATACTCCAGTTCTTGGTGTTGCCACAACTTTGAGGTCCTTAATTACAGCACATATTATGATGGAATTTTATTCCTTCTATAAGAATACGTGCAACTTGAGAGCAGGAGCTGTCTTATCTGACATCTCTAGGACATCATCTTTAATGATGATTGGTAGTCCTCACTAAATGATGTTTCTTTTTGAGTAAATGATTGATTATGGAACAAATTGCAAACATGAAGTTCAGCTTCTCATCTGGTACTTCACAGCGCTGCAGTATAAATTTATTTGTATAATTTTACCAGATTATTGCTATTGGCCTAGGAACTTTAAAATGCCTTAGGAAGCTGAAGTAAAATGGGTTTGGATTCAGAGCTCTTGGGGTAAAGCGAGAGTCACCCCAGACATAGGACATACATTATTCAGGTAGAAAACTGCTAAAAGATAGGCCTTTTGGGACACTTAAAAGTGGCAGACAAAATTAGTGTGTAGGGACAGTTGGGCATCCTCTGTGCTTTAAGGGTTTGTTCTTGTTGACAGAAAGCTCAGCTTAAGAACCAGAATGGTTCTTAAGGGATATGCTATTAAGACTGGGTGCAAGCTGGGTGCAATGTATACACCTGTCATCTCTGTGACTTGGGAGGCTGAGGCAGGAGGATCACAACTTCTAGGCCAGCCTGGGCAATTTAGTAAGACCCTGTTTCAAAATAAAAATTATAAAGGACTGGGATACAGCTCAGTGTTAGAATCTAACATGTGCAAGCCCTGGGTTCAATCCCAGTACAGGAGGAAAATAAAAAAGGTCTAGCTATATGTGGTCCTATGCTCTGTGGCCACCTCATTCTGTGATGTCTGAAGTCTTTAGCCAAATAACCAGGAAAATTCATGTAATTCATGCAATCCCAGAGGAGGTTGTAATTCTGTAATTTCTCTCCAACACATACCCTGCAATTGCAGAATGATGGGTATACGTCATCATTCTAGGAATCTAGATGTTTGAACAGGGAAAGCAAAGTCACCGCTGTGACTACTTTTTCAATTCCTTGCTGTAACGCTTACTCCCTACAACATACAGAGAGAGAGCAAGAGGGTATTTGAGCAAATATAAGCAAGTTGCAGAGATTCAGTTTTACTCTTGATATTTTATCTGCAGGGATAAAAAATCATACTTAAATCACTTAGTTTTGTTAAAGTAAGATATAACAAAGCACAACATATGGACAAAATAGCTGTCAAAAAAAAAAAAAAAAGGAATGGACAGATACGTTTAGCAGTGTGTGCAGAATTTCTGATACCATAAAGCCGGAGAGTCTCTGACATTTGGGAACTCTCAAACAATATGACAACTTGTCTGCCAACCTCGGCTCACTTGGGTATTCTAACAACTTTTTAGAGGTGTTGAGAAGGAAGAAGGTGATTTATAAAGGATTTCTCAGCTCTGCTTCTTGCCCAGCATTTCCCCCTAAGGTTCTGCCTTCATGATTCTTCCTGTCATCTCACTGAGGTTAAGGCAGTGGCTTACTAGACGATGTTTGAATTTTAAAAAGACCTATCCCTGATACAATATGTTTAATGACATATTACACTTGAGCAACCTCAGCAGGGGAGCTCAGATGCTAAGAACTCAAATACTTACACCTATTTTTTTAAATAAGAATAATTAGCTTATATGCTAATATTTATGAAAAAAGCAAATTCAATTTAAAAATAGAAGAGATGAGAGAAAACAGCTTTTTGTTAATCGTAGCAACTTTCTTTATAGGAGAGGTGGAAAATATGAGAAACTCTGAAGAAAATTATTTGACTTACATTCCACCCCTGTAGAAATCCCTAATGAAGATTTCATACATTTACTTCCAATTATTTAAACACATATCCAAAAATGTATATATATGTGTGATTATATGTATACAGACCTACATGTATATACATACATATACAAAACACAATTTTTAATGAAGTTGAGGGATTATAATCTATATAAAATTTTGTTTCAAGCTTTTTTTTAAACTTTTGGTGTTTGATTGCCAACGATCCATACATATTCAGCATAAGGACTTCTTTTTATGACTCTAAGATCGTATTCAATTTGCTAATTAAAGTTTATGACACATGTGACCATATGGGACATCCACAGTTACTGCATGCTTCTTTATTTTATACATGTACACATTCATTCACAACTTATTTCTGCTACATTTCAGGGTAAGGCAGTAGGTTATCATTTTAATTTTATAATACAAACTATTACTGTAAAAGAAACCCAAGCATTCCAAAATATCAGAAAAAGATTTATTTTCTCTGAAAACATTTAAAGAAAGTAATTATCTCATTTTGCATCTTTTAGGAAAAAGAAGTGCAAACCAATGAGAGTTTAATTTTCTACATAATTACTAAAATTAAGTGTATTTTAAATTTTCTTAAAAAAAATCTCTTCATATGAATATAGGTAGGAAAATGTACACCTAAAATCAAGTATAGGCAAATGTTAGGACATATGTAGAACTCATTAAATCTTTAAACTTTCCACACTGAAATAAACTCCAAGTAAGGAAGAAAAATTGACATTTTTTATTTACTCACTAGAAAAAAAAATGTTTACCCAACCTTGGCCATTTGCCTTCTAAGCACCACTGTGAAATTGGTCAAAAGGAGAATTAAGTTGAATTTTGAAGGATAACTAAAAATGTGACAAAGATTAGTCCAATTAGTTTTCTAAGAGATGAAATTTTAATTAGTCACACGCAAGTATATAATAGATTGCATTAAAATCTCCCTGGGAATATGTGACCTTTTCTGTCTTGCTCATAGTTTATTTTCATTCATTCGATAGAAAAGTCCATCTTACACATCTAAGAGATTAACAATACAATGTGATTTGCCTTAACTGACTTTGATTTTACCATGGTATAAAGATCAAACAATCAGAAAAAGAAGGAAGGAAACTGGTTATAGGAAAAAAAGTGAAATCTAAAAAGCAAAAAGATTTTATAGGACCTTTAATCAATCTTTAGTAACATTTAAAAAAAAGATGAAGGCGGGGGTAAATGTTTGCAGGCAGGGTACCCCACTTGCCAGAAGTATCCTGGATTAAACTTGTAGGAAGCACATGGAATTCCATGTTTTTAAATGTTCTTCTTCTCTAATATGCATAAAAACTCAACCATAAAACTTGTTCTCCCCCCAAAAATATAGCAGTTATTTGGATGCAATTTCAGTGACAAATTCTTTGGCTGGCATGAAAACCGGATTTTTATTTTTTGTTATTGTTGCTGCTTGTAATGTATATCTTGCTTCAGGGAAAAATTTATGTGCAAAATACAGGTGGGTATTTTCTTACACAAATGCTTTTTCTGCAAGGTATTAAGAGAGAGAAGCATCTAAATCTGGGTTTCTGCTTTGTCCTTGCCTTTCAGTGGTGCATCTCTACTTGACAGGTAGCCTTGCATATACCATATGCCTTAGGAACCACCTGAGGGTCACTGGGGAGCTGACCTATCATCCCCATCTGACTCAGAGGCCGTAGGTGCCTTTTAAAATAATGAAGATAAAAATATATCATTTAAGTTAGTGCTACTGTGGGGTTAAAAACAAACGAAACTGTACCCTACATCAGGGCTTCTTAACCCTTCTTTTCTGAAGACCCCAAAGAACTTTTCTTAAAATTTATCTATCAATACTTACCTTATTAAAATTAGGGTTAAAATATTTATTTATAAATTCATTTGAATAATAATGGTAAATCCATTGCATGTAAGAGAAATGACAAAATAGCATTTCCAAAACAAAATTTTGGCAAGGCACATGGCATGGTTTGCGCACTCGGAAATCTCCTTGATGTCTGGATTCATAGAAGATAGCTTGGCTTTCATATTTGCTTCTGCACTGAATGTATTGCAAAATGTTGTTTGAGTTGAAGAGTATGAAGAAACTCCAGGTACACACAGCTCTGCAGCTGAAATGGCAGAGCATTTCATGATCTAGTCTTTGAGATTAATATGAATACTCATCCTTCATATTACACTGACAACAAGTGGCTGATCCTTAAATTGAGTTGTGGTGTGGAATCTTTAACCAATCAATGAACTTTGAGCAATTAATTGCATTAAAATCTATCATTGGTCTTCTATTTTGTATAGTTTTTTAAACATGTATGATTTTATAACATTGTACATTTGTCATTTGGAAATTATTGGTTCACTAGGTACTGCAGATATTCCAAATATTGACACATTTCACTTTCAATAACAAAAATCTTTTTTTTTTTTTTTTGTTAATATCACCATCAGTCTCATCAGAAAAGTATTTTGAGTATTGGGAAACTGTCAAGCTCATAATGGCAGATGCGAGATTTCCAAAATTCTAACTTCTACCGGAAAGTTTGAATTTTATCATTGTCAGAAATTTGTCAGTTGTTTTTTTCTGAAGTATCAAGCTCACTTCATTCACTTCCAAAAAAAATATTTGCCAAATTCTCATGTCTGAATAATCATAGTTTGCTTGCCACTTGTTCTTCCAAATAAACATGTTGTTCTATGAAACAAGTAGCTGGTTCATCTTGTACCCCAAGCAGTTTGTACTTGGAGACAATTATTGTACCTTGATATATTTCAAAAGTGCTTTATGCAGCCAAACGGACATGGTGGCACACGCTTGTAATCCTGATCACTTGGGAGGCTGAGGCAGGAGGATCACAAGTTCAAAGCCAGCCTCAGCAACTTAGTGAGACCCTGTCTCAAAATAAAATAATCAAAAGGGCTAGGGAAGTGGCTAAGGGTTAAGTGTCCCTGGGTTCAATCTCTAGCAGCCAGAAAAAAAAAATGCTTTATGACTATTTTACATTTTCTCTCACTGACTGTTGGAAAGATGCGTATTAAGGCTTCATGATGTAATAAAATGAGTTCTTCATGTTGTTTTTGCTTGTTTCTTTCTAAAAACTGTGTAAGCATTGAAGTCAAGCACGTAATGACTACTAGTACAGTTTGGCACCTCTGTCTTGATTTATGATAAGGTTCCCACAATTTACCCATCACTGCTTTCATGCTACCGATGCAAGTGTCTACAGAATGAAAAATGTAGCTAATATGTTACATTATTAGTAAGATAGTTTTGATATAAAGGAGCCCTGGGAAGTCTTGGGGACTTCACTTTGAGAAGCACTTCCCTAGAAGAAAGGGAATGTGTTAAGGTGGTTGAGGAAAAGCTCTGAGTTTGGACAGAATCACAGGTAACTCATCTAATTAGTGTTACTGGGAGAGGTACTTATCTACTCCAAACCCCAGTTTTCCCATTTTTACTTCTATAATATGGGAAAAGCATCAGGTCTTAGCTCCCAGAGTTGTTTCTAAAGATTAAAGGCGATCACTTGGCACAGTGCCTGGCACGCAGTAAACTCCACAGATGTTAGCTATGATTACTAATATTTAGCTCATTTTTCTTTTCGTGATCAAGAAGCAATTGCAAATCAGAATGTCAGCTGTTGGGATTTGTTTATCCTACCCAAATCCAAATTTAAGTTCAACAATTTCTCTGTGAGTACAAGCTACATGCAGCAATGCTTTTTCCTCATGCCTTCAGTTTGAAGATTGATATTTTGCCCCATGTATGTTGATTTTGCAAATTCTTACATAGTCTTGAGGGACTTCGGTAGCTGAAGCTAGATGAGATAGTGTTTTGACTAGGTCCCCAAATATTCCACCCCTTGACCTGCTGCTGCTTGGCATACCACATTCGGGAAGCAGAAATCACCAATGGGTTATCCTCTGAACAGAAAGCAAGATCACAAGGAGTCGCAGGACCCCTGTTTGCCTAAGGCCTAGAGAAAACACTTGAGGGATGTCTTTCCTAAGATGTTGCCTCTTTCCTTAATCCAAGTCCTCTAGTTGTTATCAGTTTGTGGGGGAAATTGAACGCAAGGAAATGAACGCTAAGGAAAAAAGGGGGAAAGAAGGTGTTCCCAAAGAGGAGGGCTATTTGAGTGTGTGTGTGTGGGGGGGGTACACACGTTTGTATTACAGTCTCACAGAGGGATCTGGCAGAGACCAAGTGAATGGCAGGAAACTCTAACCTCAAGGTGACATCTGGCTAATCAAATGGGGGGAGTAGGTAAGACTAAGACACACTGTACCTGTGTATTTTACTCTTACGAATATTTCTTACTCCTTCGAAGAACTATGCTTTCTGTCATTTTATTTGAACTTATAAGAGGTATGCTTGGTCTGTTGTTCTTCTTACCTCTTTTGAAATATACCTCAGTACCAAAAAAAAAAAAATCAACTCTTAACCTGTATAAAAAACACAAACGTGATGATAAGTTGCACACAAATTTGGTGTCAGTACTGGAAAAGCAACAGAAGATCATAGTGATGGAGTCCAAGTGAAGAGCATGTGCCCTTGAAAGGCAGAAGCTCCCTCTGGGTGGGCCACGTAGAGGCATACAGCCAAGACGGCCACATCTTCCTGTTTTCAAATCCAGGGTGGGAATCCAGACTTCTACGTGAAATTTTCAAATGAACAACTCTTGCCCCAAACTGACAGGACAAATAAAACATGTTGTCAGTGTTTGCAGGTTTTCACTTTTTAAAAATTTCCCAAAGATTTAATTTCCTTTGTCTCCTGATCTCCTGTGTCTTTAAACTGAATTTGACTCCTGTCTATCACAACTACTAACTTGGGGCAGAGGGCAGTCGGAGATAGAGAGGAGCCTCCATTGCCCTCTAGTGGTTAAAGTGTGCCAAAACAGCAGCTGAATGCTCATTCATTCTGTTTACAGGAAAATTGCATCCATGTGAAAATCATCATTTATCACCAAAACCAGCAACACAAACTCTGACTATTATGTGTGAGGGTAATATTCCTGTCAGTGCAGATTAGACGCTAACGTAAAAGGCAAGAGAAAGAGGGACCAGAGCCATCAGCTCAAGCAAGGACTTAGAAGACAGAAGTTCTAGACCTTGTCACCTGAAAAAGAGAAGAATCTAAAAACTAGGGCTTGCAGCACATGCTCTTGACTGGAAGGTATATACTGAGTTTTATGTGAATAAATGAGTGTAGAATCAATGATCAACATCTTCTAACTAGAACAGTATCTGCTAATTTATTTGATCCTTGTATTAAGTATTTTTAATAGTGTATTGGCACTTATTAATTAATGGAGAGTGTCTTATATCCTTTGTTAGAAGCTTCCCTTGAGCAAAATATTTTTAGAGTAGGGGATTGGGATAAACTTTGATTTAGAAAAAGAAAATTTCAAATACATCACTAATAAAGAGCTTACCAAGGATCCTGAGAAAAGTAAAAACAGCTTTCGTGACAGCGTTGCTTCATTCCATGCTTGTGCTGTCTTCGATCACTGTCCCCAAGTATTCCACGCCTGTAGCTCAGATGTCAACGTTCAAGGATGGTTCCCTCTGTATACTCATTTCTTTGCTGCTTTATCCTCCTTGATACTCAGATAATTTAATGAACTGAAATCTGATTGCTTCTAGGAGCTCAACACTTGGTGATACTTTTGTTTTTGAAAACAGTTTCTGAGTAGAGAGTATGTCAGCAAAAGCAAGTAAAAGAATGTGGATGTTGTTACAAGGTCAGCTTTTCAGACGCTGCAGGCTGCCATTGCTGGCATTCTATCAAACAGTTACCATGGGCAGCAGGCCATTCATGGGCCATGAGTCAGCAGCGCTAAATCCGGTGACCGCTCGACGTGCAGGACAGCGCACACTCACACGCCTTCAGAAAGAAGGGGAGGAAGCAACTCTTTTAGCTTCCAGTTTTACTTGGAAGGAAATCTGCATAGGTTATTAACATCCTTATGTTAATTTGTGTATGTGTATGTATATGTGGTGTGTGTGGTGTGTGTGTGTCTGTGTGAGTGTGTGCGTTAGAACCTAGATTAATATTTATACATATAGATTTCTTCTGTAAAGTGAAACATATTTGGTAGGAGAACTGAAATATCAAAACCCAACAATTTAGAATGGGATATTGTGCCAAGAGGGAGAGATGTTGTTGACTTGGGTTGATCAGTCTAGGAATAGACATATGTGGCTACCAGGCAGTTGCAGTATGGCTAGTCCAAATTGAGATGTGCTATAAGTGTAAAACATGCACCTGAATTCAAAGATACAGCACTAAAACAAATCTCATTTGTAACTTTTTATACTGAGTACATATTGAAATGATGATGCTTTTGATTTATTGGAAGAAAATATATTAAACTGATTTTGCCTATTTTTTTTTTTTTTGTGGTACCAGGGATTCAGGGTCACTCAACCATATCCCAAAACCTTTGTATTTTATTCATTTTTATTTATTTATCTTTTTAAATTTTGAGACAGGGTCTTGCTAAGTTGCTTAGGGCCTCACTAAGTTGCTGAGGCTGGCTTTGAACTCAAGATCTTCCTACCTTATCCTCCCAAGTCTCTGGGATTTCAGGTGTACACTACCATGTCGGTTTGCTTATTTCTTTTTACTTTTTTAAAATGTGGCTACTAGAAAATTTAAAATGACGTATGAGGCTTGCATTTTATTTCTATCAGAAGTGATGTTTTAGAAAACATTAGATACCATCTCCCTCCAATATAACACACAAACATGCATTTGTGCGCATGCGCACACACACTCAACCGGGACACTCATATAGTGAAAGGATAAGAAGAAAGACCCTGGTTTGGGGCATAAAAATAACAAGGGCTTCAGAATTCCATTTAAGGTGCTGATTTGAAGATTCTAGGTCTCTAAGCCAAAAAACTGATACAACATCATTCCTAGCACTGAGTCAGCCCATTCTGAATTGCCAAAAGGCCTCAGCTCTAGATCCAAGACTGAGAGGACATTTGTCACATTTAATTGAATTCTGACTACTTCACTAACAAGGAAAGGACACAGTCAAAGATGCTAAGAATTGTTTCTCCCCATGCCACTCTTATAAAAGAACAAAATGAGCTCTGTAGAAAAGACATGGTGAAACTCTTGGAGTTTTTCAGTTCTGTTTTAGACTTGGATGCTCTTGAGAATGACTTGGCCATGGTGGTCAAGATCATGTTGTATACATTGGGTTAAAACTTGGTCTTAAGAAGGACTTTGAGAAAGCATAATCTGGACCCTGATTTGGCTATTTAAATCAGTGAAAAGTTGTAATTTATGGATTTGACTAAATACATTTTCTGTTACAACCTGGCTGGTGTTGAGAGGTCCCTAGGAGCCTCGCTCCTGCACCTGGCTGCATGTTATGTTTTTAATTTATTTAATTTTTAAGAGAGACAGAAGGAGAAAGAGAGAATAAATTTTATTAATTTTTTCAGCCTGTCTGATTTTCATTGCTCTGACACTTAGTTGTGTTTGTGGTGCTGGGGTTTGAACCTGGGTCTTCATGTATGCTCGGCAAGCCTGATACCACTGAGCCACCACTCCAGCCCTCATGCTCTGTTCTTTCAACCCTCAGTCTGTGAACCTTTTGCAACACTCAGCTTTTTTCTTCTTCACTAATGTCTCCTTCGAAGATGTGGAGTCCTGGAGTAGAACAGATGCCAATTTTGGGCTCCAAAGTCACCCACCTCTTATCCTTGAATTTCACTCATCCATTGTAGCTTTAACTATTGAGTTTAATTTTTATGAGCACAGCTGTTGTTAATAGTGGCTAGCAAATTTTGAACCATTGTCCCAAGTCATGTGTTCATCCCATCAACAGAAAGATCACAGTGTGCACACTTCCTGAACTAGCTGGAAGAAAGGATGGCATTCCTCAATTTTTTTTTAATCAGTGCCATGCAGTATTTCCTTTCCGTTCCAAATAAATACTGTAGTTTTGTCTATTAAACTCAGAAACTGAGGTGAGTCTCTGAGGGGACTTGTGAAGAACAGATCAATATTCTCCCCAACAATCAAGGTTCCTTCTCTAAATGATGAGTGAAATTATTGTATTTGTTTAAAGTTTTGGAAATATTTTAAGGGAAAGCTGTAGGTTAATATTTTAATGATTTTTCATATATTTATGATTTCTCATTAAAAAGATATTGAATAGGGGCTGGAGTGGTGGCTCAGCAGTTATAGTACCTGCCTGGCAAGTGCGAGGATGCGAGTTCGAACCCCAGCACCACGTACACAACAAAGTCTCAGAGCAATGAAGGCCACATGAAAAACTAAATAAAACTGATTCTTTCTCCTTCTCTCACCATCCCCCTCTCTTTAAAAAAAAAAAGATATTGAATATTATATGTGAACATTTACATAAAGGATTAAAAATAGAAAAATACTTTTATCACTGTTTAGGGACATTGTTTTTTTTTTTTAAGAAAGAGGGAGAAGGAGAAGGAGAGAGATCGAGAGAGAGAGAGAGGGAGGGAAACAATTTTTAAATTTTTATTTAGTTTTTCATGTGGCCTTTGTTGCTCTGAGACTGTGTTGTGTACGTGGTGCTGGGGTTTGAACTCGCGTACTTGTGCATGCCGGGTGAGCGCCATAACCACCGAGCCACCACTCCAGCCCCAGGGTAATTTGTTTTTAATATTTTATTTGTTCTCCCCAATATTGAGGATTGGACCTAGGGGCACTTTACTGCTGAGCTGTGTATGGCCCTTTTTAATTTGAGACAGGGTCCTACTAAGTTGCCCAGGCTGGTCTTGAACTTGCAATCCTCCTGCCTCAGCCTCCTGAGCAGCTGAGATTACAGGTGTGAATCACAGTGCATGGCCACATTTTACTTTCTGACAAGTTTTTCTACACCTAAATTCTTGACAAGTGTTTCTGAACAATAAAAAAGTACCCATATTTGGAAAATATACAAAAACAAGAGCAGTTTTTAAGCAAGCTAAGACAAGCTTAGAGTATTTGCAGAACAACAACCTTACATTATCTGATTCCAGTGATCTGGTGTTAAATAATGTTGAATAATTATATGCAAATATAAAAAAATAATATAGAATATATCATTGAATTAATTTCACTAAATTTTTAGACAACTGCATTTTTAAGAAAAAGGATTTCAACACATAACAGAATTTTCTTTCTCTTTGTTCTAATTTTATAAATAAGTGATGTAATAAAGACAAAGAATCCTGTACATTTTAAAATTTTATGACCTGTTACTGAAACTCCTTCAGAGAAATCAAACAAAGAAAAGCCGGTATCACTGAAGGCAGTAACTTCTGTAAGATATGTTTTGAGAAACCTGTCAGGGCCTGGAGAACTTTACTGGGAGAGTGAAAAGCAGCTTTGATTGCTCCTGACCTGGAAGTTCAGGAAGAAGGCTTAATGGTGATTGGCAGCTCATCTCAAGTCCATTTAGAACCGGATAGCCCTCAAGAAGAAATACGACACAATACCGAGACACTTAGGGAAATAAGAGTCCCTCTATTCTTCCAGTGTGTTTCCCAGCAGGGCAATGTGCAAAAGATAAAATCCAAAGTGTGCAGTCTTCACTGGCTCAACAGATACGAATCACTGTAATGAATGGCTGACGTCACCCCTCTCAGAGCTGGCAATCTGTGCTTAGTGCTTAGTAACACTAAATCTGGAAGTAAAAACCATGTCTGAAACATGTCTAATTAAAGAAATAAAAGGAACTTAAAAACTATGCCAAAATTTTATAAGGGATGTAAGCCATCCTGTCATGGGTCTGCACAAAGCACATAAAGAAAGACCATTCACATAATTAAATGCTTTCATCTGCAACAAGAGAAGCAGCTGATAAATATCACTCTGTGTGTGTGTGTGTGTGTGTGTGTGTGTGTATAAACATATGTGCGTATGCCCCCTTTTTTGCTCATTTCAAAAGGTGGAATGTGAACATTGACCAGTTTGAGAACAAGGCAAAATGAAAACGTAGTTCTTTAAATAGATGAGTATTGATTTTTTCTCTCTCAGTGTCTGTCTCCTCCAAGCAAAGTTATGACTCCTGGAAGGACTGGCCTACTCACATTCCAACAAAATAAGAGTTTTATTGTACTCAAATACATGAGGTTCTTTGGTTAAAAAAAAATACTTGGGAAATCCAACAGCCAGACATTAATTATTTCTTATTAATAGTAAAGTACTTATAGAAGAAAGAACATAATTTAACTTGAACATTGATATTTGGATATTTTAAGAAATTTCTGGATAAAAAGTGAAAACAAATGAGTAATTTGACGGATTAAAAGATAAAATGAGCAACAGTCTGCTTATCTAAGGTCTCCTCCTGAATCTAGCTATTTACTTGCCTGTGTGCCCTGACCGGGCTTCATTTTTCTGCCTGGCTGAAAGAAGCAGTGTCATATATAGCCTACATGACACAGGGTTCTTAAAAATTATTATATGTATTAATAAAAGAATTCCTCGATATTACTACTGCTGTTTTTAATTCTTTAGGGATTTCCCAGTCACCTTTCTAAACATATCCATAAAGCAACATAGAGGATGATCCTATTGGAAAGATAAGTTCCACATATATAGTTGGGTTCAGAATACAAGTTTTTTTTTTCCAAGAGATTAATTTTCACCATTAAGCTTTGTTTCAGCTAGTAGTAAAGGTTCCCTATGGGCAGCATACACATCTTTATCTGGCAAGTTGAAGCATGGCTGCCAACAACATGGGCCTACACCTGCTCCTTATTTTCTTTAAACATCTCTGCTCATCTTTCATAGTGCTTAGCTGGAGTGATGTGGAGTTTTCATGCAATAATGAATGTATTGCACCTAGCATGTGACTCGCTCAGTTACTATAACTGCTCTAGGATTATTAATTGGGGTAAGGGGTGGGGAAACGCTAAATAGAATCAGGGTACAGGAACATGCCCAGTTACTTCTAAAGTGAAAATCTCCCTGTCAATTAAACATGGTTCTATCATTTCAGGTATTTGAGAATATCACAGAAGTGATTCTGGCCACCCACAGGAGAGGAAATTGAGTAAGGTAACTGGTGAATTATTGTGAATACCCCAACATGTAAATAAATCCACAGTTCCTTGGGGAGAGGTCGCCCACCAAGGCTTCCTTTCAGAAGAGAACTCTGAGTATTGGCTTCAGCACATTATCTACGGTGGCCAGGAAGGAACAGTCCTCAAAATCTTTTACGTAGTTTCAGATAAAGCTCAAACAGCACTGGCAATCATGGGAGGAGAGAAGCAGGCTGAGTGGGCCAATGCACTGGAAGATACGCAGAGCAGGTCTGCAGTGCGAAGCTGCCTGGTATTTCAGCCTGGATCCCTCAGAGGTATTTTTTTTTTTAAATCCTTAGTGTTAAATATTTTTGCCTTGTCCTTTTTTTCAAATCAACCAGTGATACACTGGAGAAAATTAAGCTTCAACTCCAGTACTGACTATAGAGGCAGTTAAGATTCAACCATAGTATTCATTATGAATCTCAAAACCTGCCAGAAGATTGGTGCACCTAGGAAATGCAGAAGCAATCACCAAAAAAAAAAAAAAAAAAAAACCTGTCAGCTATGAAACCAGGCAGACAACAGTAAAATCGAAAAGCTGAAGGCAAGGCAGACTTTTATGTTTAGCAATCAACAGGTATAGTCCACTCCTTTTTTTTATTTACCGTGATTATAAGTAAATATGCAAAGTGAGAGTACGCGTACAGCACAGAGCTGATACGGGAGTGATGCGGTGGTAGATGGATGCTACGATTTGCGGGAGGTTTCAAACGCACTTTAAAATTTGTTTGTGGGTGTAGTCATGTTGGAAAGTAGGGTCTTTGAGAGGAATTAATGTCTTTCTCATGAGAGTGGATTAGTTCTCGTGGAAAAGGGATTAGTTCTGTGAGTTTTGGTTCTCACAGGACTGGATTAGCTATTATGGGAGTTCAGCTCCCTGTTCTATCCTATGCGTGCCTGCTCTTCTGTGTTCTGCCATGAGTTACAGCTGTACAAGGCTCTCACCAGAGGCTGAGAGGATGCCAGATCCAAGGTCTTGGACTTGCAGTACTAGAAGTCTAAGTTAACCTCCTTCTTTTGTAAATTACTCAGTCTCAGGTATTCTGTTACTGCAACAATGTATTAAAACAGCATATAATCTTCAATAGGGTATTATTAACCTCTTTGGTTTTCATGAAAATCTTAGAGTATTGTAAGAAATAGTAAATTTTAAGAGAAAATGTACCATATTTCAAGTTTTGATCACTTTTAACCAAATAGTTAAATTGCTTTATTTGGCTAAGTGAATCACCAAGAAGTACCAAAATGAGCTACTATTGTACAATATCAGAAAATGAGTTCATCATTTGTATATTTATTATGATCACTGAAACTTCTTACACTAATATAGGATTCATGACCTCTGGAAACACAACAAATGGAACCAGGACTCAGTCCTTTAGAACACAGATATGTCACTGAGATTTCAGACTCAGACAAATTCTTAACTATCGTGCAATATAATAAGTGACAAGAATTGCAGTACTGGCACCTGTAGGATATTAGGGCTTCAGAGGATGAAGAAAAGTAGAAACGATTATGCAGCTGGAACAAACACCAGGGGCCCATCCCACAATTTATCTTTAGATTATTGCTGGAAAAATAGGGCAATACCCTATATGTTTTGCAACATAATAAACATTTGAAGAATGAATTAATGAAAAGGCGCTGGAGCGATGATACCTCACAGTGCCTGGCACAAGCCATTTGCCAGAAAATGCATCCTGAATTGAACTACAGAAGTTGAGGCTGGACATTCCAGTCAAGGAAATAAGTAAACCTTGACATGTACAGTGGGCGGGGCTAGGAGAGGAAATGATGGCAAAGGGGCCAACTTACTCAGTCAAGAAGACTGAATTTTATCAGCTGGATGAAGAAAAGCCATTGTGATTTCAGAGCAGATTTTAAGATAAATCCAATCCCCTTAACATGAATCCCTAGGTTTTCTGAGACCTAGTGCTGGCCCATTCCTCTGGTCTTCTCTGGTCATTATTGCCCAGTCCATTTATGCCCAACCTCCTTTAATTTCTCAATAAACAGCATTTTGCTCACCTCTATATGGCACGCATGGTATTCCTTCTGATGATCACCCCCCTTTCTGCCTAACTCTTAGTGTTGGCACTGCTCCTTCCAGGAAGCCCATCTGGTCTTCAGTACTGGGTTACTTCTCCCTTTTGTGTTATCCCAGTGATCCTGCCCTTCTCATAGCACCATGATGTAGTTATCTACTTATTAGGGTCTTCTCTGTTTACGGTAGGTCCTTTGCCTGTCTGTAGCTGGCTCCTCAGTACCTTGCACAATGCCTGGAATACTCACTGAATGAATTTATCAAATGAATGAAACAGATACAATCAGAGATGGGTATTAGGAATGCTGATCTGACTAAAGCATAGCTCACATTACTGAGTTAGGAAAGTCTAGGATTTAAAAAATAAGAGTGACTGGCACACAGTATATGGTCATTAAGATATCATAAAATTAAAGGGAATAGTAATGATTGCTAACATCTATTGAGGGCTTATCATGTCAGGCATTGTACTAATTACTTTCCGAGCATCATCTCACTCAGTCCTCATTGCAATGTTATTAGGAAGGTACTGCTAACAAAGAAATAGAATCATAAATGAAATTACACATAAACAAAATCTTACCATGTATAAAACATTGTGTTTACCCCTTTAATACCATTGGTAGCTCTGGTTACCATAGTTCATGAGATATATTTGAAGAATCTAAGGAGAATAAGCAGTATCTGTATAAAGACAGACTAAAAGAATACAGCGTTTTCTGGAAAAAGAAGATGTGATGGTTACAAAGCTTTGAATGGTTTGGAAAAGATGAAAACAGACTTATCCACTGGAAATACTTGTTGTAGTTCCAAGAGGTAAATTTTGAGCCCATGAAAAGATGTAATACTTACTGGTATTATTTGGAGTAGGTCAAAAATAGAAAATAATTTGTAAACATTCAAATGATTCATGAGTTATAGGACTATAAAAATTACTAATTTACATTAGGAAAAATAATTTCATTCTTTGATAGCACATCTCCTGGGGGCACTATAATAGGAAAAAATTGACTTTAATAGGAACAAGAGACTGATTCAATGCACTGATTTTACATTCTTCACTGACATTAGGACAGATACTCTTCAGCACCTAATTCACAGCTTCAGTGCCATATGGGCCTAGTATAGCGTCAGTCTCTAAACTCAATAATGCTAGAAGAGTCACCATGGGTGCCACCAGGAAACTGAATTTTCATTCTATTTTGAGGTAGAGATATTGGCGCCAAGTCAAAAAGATGACTAAGAGTGGCTGAAAGGAAAGAGATCTAATTATAGCATTACTATAAAAAGACCATATCCCAAGGGGAGAAGCAGGAACAAAGCAGGTGTGCACAAGTCGAGAAAACAACACCTGCACAAACTCACACATGCCCACACCTCCTTCACTGTTTCCAGCTGATTCACAGAAACTTCACCCATGAAGGAGAAGATTCACCTGACTCCCTGTTTTTCTGCACAGATTCTTATTTAGGGCTCTGGAAGTAAATAAATCAGGATGCTTGGAAGGTCAGGTTTTGTTCTCCACATACAAGAAGGGAGGATTTTCACCTTTGGTGCCGGGTGTCAAAAGTGTGATCGGAGATGTGAGCAATGAGGAATCTTAAAGGTAGCACTCCAACTCTCAGCTTCCCCTGCAGAAATGATTCTATCCAAAACTTACGACGTTTTTTTTTTTTATTAGCATAAGAAGTAGCAGTTTTGGAATGAGCAAAGTATGCAAATACCTGCCCAGAATCTATAAGCAAACCTATGGCATTTTAATGTCCCTATCCTCCTAACACATACAAACTAAAACAATGGCAAAGTGAATTTATGAGGTCCCCTCTATTTCCTATGCTTAGGAACACATAGACCATAATCTTGAAGTGAGGAGGTTATGCAATAAGAGTGAGCCAGGGCAGGGGCAGGGGTGCAGGAGATGACTGTATGGATTTTTGGAAAAAAAATTTAAAATAAAATGCACATAAAAATTCATTTGGCATATGTATCAAAGACAAAGTGAGGGATATCCCGATAGCTATGAAGTGAAAATATAAGGTTTTAAATGTCAATGTGCTAGGCAAAACAACCAAAAAAAAAATACTTCTTTTAAATTGGTGGTTTTCCCAACAGGCCATTAAAGAATTTTGTCCACTGATTTGTAACTCAAAATAGTGAATTTTGTAGTTGAGATTTTTGAGGATTTTGTAGATTCTGGATATGAGACCCTTGTCAGAGGAATCATAGTCCATGATTCTCTCCATTTCCATAGGAAACCTCTTGACTCTTTTGATTGTTTCCTTGGCAGTACAAAAGCTTTTTAGCTTTATGGCATCCCATTCACTGATTTTTGACTTTACTTCCTTCACTTTTGGAGACCTGTTGAGAAAGTCTTTGCCTACTCCCAAATGTTG